>JAVDOI010000003.1:29790050-29855050 GCA_032191485.1 Leptoclinus maculatus | reverse complement strand
CCAAGGCCGTGTTCCTTTCTGGTGGGACTGCTTTCTCTTCTGTAAGCAGAATGTGTGGTTGCATCATACCTAAACCAGCATACTATCGTGTATCACTTGTTCCAGCCCTTCTCCTCTCTGCCCTCCAGGTCACATCAACAAATCAGGTTTCAAGTTTGGCATAAAGCTTAGTTTGTTTGACAGAGAGCGCTCCCTCTCTGTGCTGTAGCCTTCAGCTACACAATGAGGAAAGATAGATCTGTAGATCACTTCAGCATGAAGTCACCTCAAGATGGTTTATATGGGTTTTAAATGAGAAACGTCTCCGGCCCACCAACCTAATAAAGGCCCGTTCTCTGAGACCTCCTCTGCCGGCTCCGGCTCCGGGTCCCTGTCCATGCTCTCCGAGTACGAGTCCGACTGGCCTCCGTTGACTGTCGGGGTTTCCTCACTCGTAGGTGGTGAAGAGGCGCACAGCGGCTCTGCTGCCGAGTCGGGGATGGGTTCACCACTACTGAAGCCGCTAGATTCAAGGGTGCCCTGCACCATCGAGTCCGCCTGCATCTGCTGCTTCTGTAAGGCCGCCTGGGACGAAAGGAAGACAAAACTGAGTCAACGCATTGAAATCCAAAATAGGGACATAAACCAAAAATGTTATGTTTCTACGAAGCTGTTGGCCCATGACTGTTTTCAATTTACTTTGTGTCTTTGACAGAAGATGTTGCAAATACCCAAGCATCCCCATTAACTGCAAACTATAAAAAATAAAAAATAAATCACTAAAACGTCTATGCCTCTGTTATTGATTACACACTACCTGTTGCTGGGCCAGCTGGACCTGGTAGAGCTGCTGCATGTACTGTTGGTAGTGCTGCTCCTGGAGCTGCCGGATGAGGCCCAGCTGCTGCTCCGGGCTGTTGGGGTATTGCTGGGCAGCATACTGCTGGAACTGCACTGCTGTCTGAGCATTCAACGCCGCCATGATCTGTTGTCTGGGAAATAGGAGACGAGGAAGGAAATGCAGGAAACTGAGAGGAGACAATGGTGGACATCGGGAAATTGCAGGATTTTAACATAGAGAGTTAGAAATATCTTCTGTGGAACAGGTTTCAGCTGAGCACTGAGCCTGCTCCAGATATAATATAGATATCAATGTCAGGGAAATGCAATGACCGTGTCGAAGTAATTTTGATGTACATACTTCTGCTGCTCAATCCGTAGCCTCTCCTCCTCTGCCTGTCTCATTTCCTCGTCCTCTCTCCTCTGCCTTTCCTCCTCCTCAAGCCTCCGTCTCTCCTCCTCCTGCCTCTGTAGTTCCCTCTCCTCCTCCTCCAGCCGCTGACGCTCCTCTTCTTCTTTCCTAAGGAACAGCAACGTAATGGAGGATGTTATAAAAATATGACAAACTTGAGACGGAGTCTGTACTTAAAGAGTATTTTCCTCGGGGGAACTGAAGTCAAAGCGCCTCACCGTTTCCTCTCCTGCTCCTCCCTTTCGATCTTGTGCGAGGTGACGTAGGGATCAAAGAGGTTACAGCACTTGTTCAGCAGCTTGACAAACTCCACCATGGCGTCCTCCTTCTCCAGGTTACCCAAGGAGGCCCACTCTTTCCTGCACACACAGTGAGACTTCTCTTTTAGACGTTATTGTTTTTACAATAGCAAAACAAGAGGTTTTTAAATTGGTAGCATTTGTAACAACCATTGCTTCACATAACATTTGAAATACTAAGCGCGTGTCCGTGAAACAAGCTATTTTACATCAAAAGGAATTACAAGCACAGCACAAGCGTTTAATGGACTATACGGACACACTAAATTGCTGGTTTATTTACCAGATGTCAAAGTTCATATCCTCTGGCACACACACACACACACACACAGATGTGAGCTTGGGTTACCTGCGGTCGTTGCCCAGGACATCAAAGAAGCCGACCTCCGGTGAAGCGTCCGGATTATAAGGCCCCAGTGACACCTGTTTGTGCAGAGCCACCAGTCGAAGCTTCTCCTCATAGGTCGGGTGGAAGGCCTTTCCATCTTTATCTGAGAGCAGCAACGTGGAAGCAATGCATTTGCATTCATTGTATTTTTTTTATGTCCAGCTTTGAAACGTGCTTGTACATACTACAACACACCTCTTTGTTTTAGTACAACACAGTAGCAGCAGTAGAAGCATAAAGGGTATCATATTCTTTTAACACTTAATAAAATCCTCATGGCGAGAGGACTTCAAAATCACATTGAAACATTCATCCGAGGCGAGGCAAGGACCGGATTGTATACAAAACAAGTTACACAGGACCAACCCCTAACTGCCTAAAATTACACGACTAAAAAAAAACAAAAGCACAGATTACTATCACACAGAGTGGCGACCAGGCCCAAACCTGTTTGCACAGTCATCACAAGTGCTTTGCTCCAAGAACAGAGCAAATGTCCAGTGTTAAAAAAGTGTTCAGGATGTGTTCTGTATGTTTATTGGATTTCCTGTTGGAGTGGCAGCATGGGAGTGGTCTATTGATATATGGATATGAGCAGGCAGGCAGCAAAACAGGCCACTGGTCATACAGCCCTGTAAAGATTGGTTTCAAACCCGTCGATCTGAGACTATGGAGCCGGTATTATACCCACTCCTTCAGCACAATGGTAACCTGTCAGCGTCTAATTCATCAGAGAAGAGTCTGTGTAAGCAAATGGCGCACAGGCTCCTTTCAGCCTCTTCAATAGCACGGCAGGGCGTGTTAAAGCTCCCAAACAAATCACTCTGAGCCACCTCTCTGTTAGCTGGATAGCTCATAGCTTCTTTTTTTTGGCTACATTAGTAATGGAGCAGTCGCAGGTTATTCTCCCCAAAGTAGACAACACCACGCAAACAACCGGATGCAAATACCGTCAGGCCACACATAGACACAAGTGGACTGAGTGCTTATTTCACCCTTTAACGACCAGCTAGCAGCCTGTTAGCACTCGTTAGCTATGTGGCTAATGTAACGTTGAGGCTGACAGTGACAGCTAACGTTACGAGCTAACGTTAGCAAACGGCTAACCTCGACCAAGCGAGCGATTCGTCTCCCAATGTATCGGTTGGTACGTTACCGTTAAGCTGCTTGTATACGTTGAAGCCGTGAGATTAGAATAAAAGCCAAAATACCTTTGAAAAATTTAAGGCCCATTCCGTAGAGCTCCAGCAAAGGAAAGCCCCATTTCCTCTCTATGGCTGATTTTGCCGTCTCTCCATCTTCGCCTCCCGCGGCATCCGACGTGTCGGTGTCGGGTTCCGCGGGTTCCGGGTTCGGCTCCTCGACCCGGGTCTGCTCGCCCTCCGGGTCTGGACTGAGGGTGAGGCCATCGATGGAAACTTCGAGCCGGCTGGAAGTAGCACTGTCGAGGTCGCCGCTCTGAACCTCTGTCGCCATCATGTAGACTGTCAGCTGAAGCGGCCACGTACCTACTTCCGTTTAAATTTGGCGGAAGTTCCGGGAGATTTTTTTTTCTTCTTCGATGTAAATAATGACGACGCTTTAACCGATAAGAGACACATTTAAAGATATGTTTTCATTTATTTTACACATGGGACTGAATTATTTTACATATATATTCCAAATATATGTATGATAACAACAAGATATATACAGTAATGTTATTTGTAATTAACATTATTTTACTCTGGAAATATTCACATAGCAAAGTGGTAAATGTGTCATTGTTAGTTTGGATTTAGTTCTGTTTCTACTAAATTATAGTGAAAATCTGCAATGGCTACAATGTAATAACCCTGTAATATATACACACACATTTGTCATGTCTTAAAATGTGGCGTCCTGTCATCTTTTTACTGCTGAAGGATTGACATTCATGTCTGTACATGTACTGAGTATTTGTATTTCTATAATACAATTTTAAAAAATACAAACGTGGAAAAAGCTAATAATTACCTCAATGGTTAATATGACAATCAAAATACAAATAATATAATAAAGCGATAAATTCACACACACATCTTGTTACAGATCATATGTGACAACAATAATTCTTACTTTTAAATCAGCTTACGCTTTATTGTTCATGAAGGGTTAGTTGTCTTGAAAAAACGACATAAACTATAATAAAATACATCAAACATAATAAAAACAATTAAAAAGTAAAATCTGTTTTAAATGTTTTTAAATGTTTCAAAACAATGACTTGTCAATTTATCCTCTTAGTGGAATGGATTCCTGTTTATTAAAATTATTTTTTAAATATAGCACAAAAGACAAATACAACTCAAACAAAGGACAGTTCTGTCTATCCCCCCCAAAGTCCCCCGTCCCTCAAGTACTGGACCATTAATACATTTGCACACAGCCACCATACTCAAATGCACCAAAATATATAAATACATTGATATAGAGGATGGATGGATTTCTGTTAATTTATTTGAGTAAATATGAATTGTAGTGGGACGATACTGAATATTTAAGGCTGATAACAATATACATTTTTAAGATGAAGCCATTTTGCCTGGTAGTCGTTTTTCTATAATTTTCAATACTAACAGCCCGACCATTCATCGATCCAGCTCTAATATAAATACACTTTATTGCAGTACCATTGGCTAATCTGGGCTTAGAAGATGAGTACACACAGCAACAATCACCACATTTAACTTCTGATTGTGATGATATTAATGCACCCTTACACTGAGCTTTTCATTAGGAAACTATGAATGTACTATTACTCCTTAAATCATCCCTCAAATACACAAAGAACAAACTCAAAAAGAGGCCCATAAGACAGCTGCCATTTTAACACAAACCTGCAAACTTGTGAGGATACTTTGCCTGTCTGTCTACAGGTTGAATGTATAGTGGTCAGGTCCAACTGAGGGTTAAACGGTGGTCAGGCTTAAAAGGTGTGAACATGCTCTTGTCTGTGTCTACAGCGTGAGCTGCCAACTGTAAATGGCCAGTAGAAATCCCAAAGTGTTTTTACCGTTTGATGTTTGAAAGTGCAGTCTGTTAACTACAACATACCAGCATGAATCCATGTAGAACTGCATTCGTTTAACTTAATTAAAATGTCAAATGTATATCATGGGCTGCCAAGCTGAAAATGATTACTAAATACAAACACTGGAAGTAAAAGTGCATTACAATTAATGCTGAATTCATATTTTTCATTGGTCATAACTCAAGAGCCTTGTGGACACAGATGGATGTACGAGGCATTTAATGTTCATTCCATGATCCCCGGTTACCTTTCAGGAAACATTGTCACCGTCCATATATTACAAAAGGAATCAGGAAATACAACAGCCTGATTTTAGCATAGCAATCTGGTCTGTGAACACAGGCAATACCCAATTAGGGGCCCAGACAAAGCAGCCTGTGAACTGCGAACGTCTCCACCAACAAGCACGGCCGACCTAAACAATGCTGTATGTGTCAAAGTACAAAGATCAATAAGTGCTGTTGTGGATGTGAAATGACACAAGGGCTGTCAAGTAATTTTCCCACAGAGACACAACAAGAAAATAACCAGAAATAAAACCTCTGGTGTTTTTAGGTCCATGTTACAGGTCTCTTTCAGGAGGATGATAGTTTAATGCTAAACTCATAACATCTACTCCAGGATGACTTTAACCCAGTTACAGCTGCATCCCATAAATCATATGAATGAGGATGTGGTAACAAGTCTGGCAATCACGCTGTATTGCAATGATGTCGCCCCACACCCAAAGTAATTAAATATGATGAAATTGAACCTTAATTGCCCAAGTAAGCACAATATTTCACTATGACAAATTCTTTGATGAAATGAGCTTAGACTCTCACTAAAAGTACCATTAAAGATTATTCTTGTCCAAATATGTGTGAACAAATTAGTCTGTCTGCGGTGTTACCTGGCCTCTCGACTTGATCCCCCTCCTCTAAATCAAATGAAGGTGAGCCATTCAATAACAAGCACTTAATCCTGGGTACTTTAGAACGGAGGTTTGTGTATTGAGATTAACTTTGTTGGAGCTGAAAGGGGGCAGGAAGCACAATTTCCTACACATCACTGTGGAGGAGCAGACCCCTAAAGACCTGAAACTTTATAAAACATAACTTATGTTATTTCACATGGAAGTCTAAAGGGGGGAAATCACAAAGAAAAACGTTAAAACCCTGTATAATGTCTAGATGCAGAATCACAATCAAGACATTTTTAATGACATATCCTTTAAGTTATTTAAAAAGTGTATTTATTGAGTTTATTGAGATATCCAGTAGATATACTATGCATCATATATTTAATAGTGTACAAAAATGCCATAGGGAACTGGCCACTTTGCCGAAGGGCTCTTTCAATCAGTTGTTGAGATAGCTATAGGGGGATGTGTTTATTTAACGGAAAATAAATGTATTAAATTCTGTTGTTATCAAGCAACAAACTGCAGCCCTTAGGGGGCTCAGATTAGGAAATGGCAGTTTCCAATTTGCCTCTCTTTGATGGCTACTGGTCAGTTATTGCTTCATCCATTCCAAAGCGGGTAAATGTTTTCACTGCCGATGTGTATTGAGCATGCAGATTCCATTAAAACCCCTTTAAAAGAGACCTGCGGCCGCTCCACCGTCCCAGGTGTGATGCCTTCACACCTCCGGCGTCGTGCAGACGTCTGAAGTCAGTGCGCGGCTGCTGCAGTGCCAGCCGGCCCCGATGGTTGCCCCATTCACACATACAGGCCGCAGCACCTTTGATCGCAGGAGGATTTAAGTCCAGCGAGGCGCGCAGGTCTCAGACTCAGTCAGTCGCTGGAAATAAAACGTCGAGGAGCATGTCTTCAGTTCATGGGAATATACGCGTCGGGGATCTGAATCATTTCCAGATGTATCACGAGGGACCTCTGCAGATAAACAGCATGGTGAACTCAGGTATGTGGCTGGTAGTCAAAGTATCATTCTGTGACAAACTGTATCGTAACACACACCAACGGCCACAGCAAGTAACGGTTTACAGCCGGGTCAGTGCGTAATTTACGCACACGTCCATTGTGTTGTTTCTGTGACTCCCACTTATCTAACGGTCCTTTTTTCAGATTATGGAGCCTCAGATGTTACAAACTACTTCAACCCAGCAAACTCTGTGCCGAGGGCGGATAAATGCGTGGCAATACTGACCCACCGGAGGAAGAGGACCAACTTCACCCAGCAGCAAATCGAGGTGTTGGAGAAAGTTTACTCGGACACTAAATATCCCGACATCTACCTGCGAGAGAGACTGGAGGCTCTGACCGGGCTACCGGAGTCCAGAATTCAGGTAATGTCTAATGGAATGGTATCTTAATAAAAATCAAGTAAATGTTGTTAAATTAAAATCAAGTTGTTCAACTGTCCTCACATTTTCCACCCACAAATTCCAGGTGTGGTTTCAGAACAGAAGGGCTAAGTCTCGTCGCCAAGTTGGCTCATCGGTGTCGATGAAGGTCGCAAACCCGCCAGCAGCTGGTCCCTTTAGCCAGCTCCAGAGCAGTATGGGCCCAGAGAAAGGTAATTATTACAGTCACATTATTGGGATTTTTGTTTTGGGTTCCAATCCACTTATTTTTCCCCCTCAGGCATCAAGTTCTCAGTTGTTAGTCCTCTCAGACCCAATTTTCTGCTGAAATGTCTTCTACGCTTGATTTAAAGTCCCCTACGTTTAAAGAATATGTTGCTGGAAAACGACTCACATCAATGTGAAACGCCACATTTCTTTTATTTCACAACTAATTGCCTCACCCACCTTTTCTCTTTCAGTTTATGACAACAACCATAGAGCCGAGGCACACAGGGTAGGCGGTTTTGGACTGGAGGAGAGTTTCAGACCCACAATGCACCAAAACACAGATGATGCTCACAGAACCAGTATGCCCACCGATCCCAGCAGCTACGCACACACGTCCGCCTCTTGCATCTACGACAAGGAGGGAACCAGAGTGACGCCTGAGCAGATGCAAAGACGCGAGCTGAGCGTCAACGTCCCGTGCTGTAACGTCCATCTGTACCCCAAAGAGAACGAGCATCCTCCCAAGATCGAAGCCAACATGTCCGCTAACCAGGGACCAACGGTTCTGGTGGAATATGACAATTTCCCACCTAACAAGACCATCGGACCAGAGATGAAAGTTGTGATTCCTCCCATCCCCACCCAGAATAACTTCAGCAGGTCATCCCCAAAGGATACCGGATGCCAAATCCAGTATCCATGTGTGAGGGCCACAGGGGACCGGTTCAGTCACTTCTCCCCGATCCACACTACCGAGGCCCCGGACTTTACCGACTCAGACTCAGACTGGGACAACGAGGCCATGGCTGGCTTCAGTGGCTTTATGTGATGCATTATAAGAGCCGATATAAAGACAGCTACATGTATCATAAGAGGCAGTATACAGTTGTTTGCTTAAATGGAAAGTTTGTATTTATTGTTAAATAGTAATAAAACTGTTGATTGTAAAAAAAAAAAAAGAATATGAAGAAAACTGTTTGTTTGTGTCGGTTAATAAAGACTAAAAACTAGAAGACAGATTACTGCTTTGCAATATTATGTTTAATATAAAAAGACGGAAACATTTATATACAATTGCCCTGAGGCACTCTCATATACAACTTTACAAAACTGAAAAAGGAGATTCTCAAGGAAAAAACGGTTGACTTAAATTTTCCGGGCTTAGTGTGGGGGTTGCAGCAGTAGCCATGCCAAATATGGAAATGCTAAGATCATCTTAAGGAAGTAAAAGGCTTCAAAACCCCAGAGTTCTCCTTTATAAAAATACCAAAATCTCTTTTCAGTGCACACAAAATTACAAAAACACATTTCTGAATACACAGCAGAAATGTTGACGGTAGTTCTAATAATCAGAGATATTGTACAATTATCTACAATAAACAATTTTATAAAACATTCTCGCTCCCCGTGCTTACCATCAGTGGAGCAACAGAACACGTCACTTACAGGGTTAAACTTTAGAGATAGCAAAATATTGTTTCATAACCATACACACCTACTCAAAAATAAATAAATATGGACTATAAAAACGGTAAGAATCAATGTTTGGCACATGAAACCAATAAATAACCAGACAGTTTGGAGATGTGGATTTGTAGCAACAGCTAAAGGTTCTTTCGGATTCCTGTTCAATTGGGTGCACCAACATTTTTCATACAGTAAAATGGGCGGCTAAAATACTTGGGACATCCTCCCTCCTCCCTTCAGCACAACGCTGCGGGAGTCCGGGCAGAACGCCGAGTCGGTTCGCTGGGACGTCCAAATTCAGATCGCACGGCGGTGGTCCACAACATCCGTGTGAGCAGTCTCGTATCAGTTCAGGTGAAAGCACCGTCTCAAGAGACCGCGTTAACGGGCCGCACCGCTGCGTGTGGTGCGGAGGAGGCCGGCTCTCAGACTGCATTGGTGTTGTTGGCAGAAAATGCGTGAAGATTTCCCAGCTGACTAAGGCCACTCTGGATGTGTGCCACGTGGATCTCAACATTATTCTGGAAGCAACTAGAAACACAGAGAAGACAATAGTATCAGAAATGTTCAGAACCTACAGGACTTTCAAAGCTGTCAGACTCACACGAGAGAAGTGACTCGGACACGTCGTCATGCGACGTTGATGTCGTCGTTGGCACACTCACAAAACAGCCTGTTTCCACACATCTTTAAAATGTCCCCTATGTGTATCAGTTGCCATGTTATGTGTTTTGTTGTGTTTACTACTTATGTTTACTAGTTTATGGATCAATACATGTGGTCAACACACATCTCACTTGTTTCCTCTTGGTTTGTTTTTTTTGTATGTTGTCACACTCGTAGCTCTGCTGGCGGCTTAAGTCCCTGTCGTACTGGAGAGCATTTATGCTTTTGGTTGTTTACAATTTCTTCACAGTAGTTGTGCAGAACAAAATAAGCATTATTAAGAAAAGGAAAGTTTTGCATCCATCGCCCCTCTCAAAGCCGTAAACCGGGACTTCAGACTTGTGCTCCATAGAGCCGATAGCGCCGCTGGACACGCCGCCCGTTCTCCGTGTTGAAACGAATCACTGGTAGACCTGGCTGTTTGTTTTCTTCCGGAAAAAGGTCATGTGATAGGGGCGTGACGAATCAGGGATGGATAAGTCGTTTAAATTTTCAAACTTACCCTTCTTGGGTAGCGTTTCAAAACTCCCTTCGTTTTCGGTGCTCTAAAATTCCAGAGTCGCGTGGACGCTCAGCGTAGACGTAACAACAGATATGCGTTTTAAAATGGAAATGTAGTCGTGTGGATGTAGCCTGAGGCAAGCATGCCGTGCTCAGAGTCCTGCCGCCCCGCACGGGCACACAGCACTATTACTTGTTTGTTCAAAATGTATTAATATTGTGTGCAAATGGCAACACATTTTCCACGGCAATCCCTTGAGTCCCCATCAATAGACCCACCAAGTGTGAAATAGATCGGATAAACGGTTCTTGAGATATGCTCAGGATAATACCCACATACAGACAGAGAGTCCTAGCTTCAGAGCTACATCCAACACCCTACGTAGGAGCAACAACTGTGGTCCGTGTTGCCTCCGATCTGAGGCTTTTGTCGGAGTGTGTGTCAGGGCTAACGTGGCGTGAACTACACATGAGGAGGTTCAGCTAGAAACACTGAAGGGGCTTTTTACCTGAGGTTGGAGGGATCAATTGACGCCTTGATGTCATTAAGGGAGTCTGTTAGAGATTTAAATTCAAAGGAATTCAGGTCTCCCCCATCTGCCAGACACTGAAACAAATTAGGAAAAACTGGATTAATGAACAAGTTACCAAAGTATATCGGTCTGTTATGTAATTAATGTGGTAGATATTACATAAAAAACATGTTTATACATCCTTTACCTTGATCTGCAGCAGTAGAGCGGTGAGGCGGGAGATGAGGTGCGTCAGGCTGGGGTTGGTCACGCTCTGCTGTCCCTCCTTCAGCGAGTTGCTCAGCTGCACCATCTGCTGGGCTTCGTCTTCACAGCGCCGCCGCAGCTCTGTGGGATGGTCGGCCGGAACCATGCCCTGATCTGGAGCCAGCTGCACGGACACAGTTATTTAGATTGGTCAAAGGTGGACTATGAAGTGAGATGCTAGGAATGTGAGGGGGAGAGAAGTGCATCTATTGACTTACATCACAGCAGAACTGCTGAACTTCATGGAGCACCTTATTCAGATCTTTATTAAGCTGTTCAAGCTCGAGCACCGTGGTCGCATATCGCTTCTGAAAGTCCAGGTCGATAGGCATCGAGTACGACTTCTGAAAACATTCGCTTAGTTAGGCTTGATGTATGCATCTCATGTTTTGAAGCAACTTTTATTAAAACGATGATGATCGTACCAGTTTCTCTGCCTCCGTGTTCATTTCTTTCAAGTTCTTGATGTGGTCTTTCTTGATCATGAGGATCTTGGACAGCCTCGTCTAGTCATTAAAAAAATAAAACAAAGAATATGTTACAAAGCTGTAGGAAGTCAGATTTTAGTATTCCATTGTCATCACAGGAAGTATTTACCACTTGGACGAGGAATTTGACAGGAAATCCTCCCAGAGTATCTCCCTCAGCACCAGGCAGCTTGTTCCTCCACGGCGACTGGTTGTTAAGAGGGTCATTGTCCTGTTATCAAAAACATTTAGGTCATTTAGCTTCATCTAGAGGAAGAGATTCAGAATAATCATCCTCAAGACTAGTGTTTTTTCTGTTATGACAATGTCTGAACTGTCCTTATACAGTAAGTGCCACCACTGACTAGCATATCTAAATATACTTTTGCATATATACATTCACAACCTGCTTGTACGAGATATGTGGACCAAAACCAGATAGGGATTATTGCCTGCCTCCCAAAAGTATCTGTTGTAGTAGATCAGCCTTCTCACAGCCAGAGCAGATTCAAACCAGTACCAAATAGCATTGACATTGTGCTGACACAGCACATGTTTATCTGTCTTTAGATGTAGGGGTACGGTACCATGAGGACGGGAGTGGTGGCGGATGGGTAAGGCCCCCTGGGCGGAGTCACGACGTTCTGCATGTAGCGTGATATCCGATGCTTCTGGGCAAAGGCTGAGATGGGCATGGTCTCATTGGGCTCATTGCTCTGGAAAACACAAGCATCACCTGATGTTCAAGACTGTATAATCACATTCCTTTAGCACAGCTACTGCACATCTTTGTATTTTGACAGTATCTGGTTTTACAATCTATGTTAATACAAAATAAAATGAAGACTGACAAACTCAACAGGCCATCCTTACCAAGACTTCGTAGTCAGGCACAGTGTGTGTTCCCAGGCCACTGCGGTCGAAGGTGACGCGATAGGTGGCAGCGCTCGTGTCCACGGCATCGATCTGCCCGGTGAACAGCCCATCATGGACGCCCCGGAGTCGAGCTGAGGAACAGAGGAAAAACAAACTAAATCAGAATTATTACTGGTAACAAATGAGCATTGGACATCCTCACGATAAATACTGAGAATTGTAAACTGGGTGCGTTTCGGTTCAACCGTCTTACCGGTGACTTTGGTTCCTATGATGAGTGGCAGAGGGATTTCATCTGGAAGGTCTTTGCAGTTCGACACGTCGGACAGTTTTCTCTGCTGCAGCAGACGCATCTTCTGCCTCTTCTGCCTCAGCGCTGTCCGCTCCTCAGCGAAGAACGCTGACGAACACCTGGAGGGGTCAACGAAGCATAACGCGTTAACAGCATCTCTTTTAAGGCTTCGTTTAGAGGAAACAGCGTCATAAAAACAAATACAGGGAGAAAACTATTTCACATACTTTGACAATATTTGACAAACACACATCTTAAAGATTGCAGCGTACCGTCGGGGTTTCCCCATCAGTCTCCTGATTGTTCCCCACTCGACCCTCGTCAGCTTTCTCGTTTTCAGGTTGGGGAAAGACTCCTTGAGACACAGGCAGAACTCATTGTCGCCCTCAAAGAGCGGTCTGGAAGAGACGACATCGTTAACACATCATTCGACAAACACTGCGGATCAAAAAGCATCTCTGAATTGATTACAATTCATCAAAATGACTTGCTGTCTTCTGAAGGAGAACGTGAGAATGTACCTGTCGATGTTGGAATAGAACCATTCGTAGATGCACCATTTGTGAGCTTTGGGTAGTTTAAGGAGGTTTCTTAGTCTCAGCCCTATTTTCTGGGATGCCTTCTTATCTGGCGTCACCACATTAGAACATTTCTGTAAAGCAAAACATTAAAACGGTTACTCCACATAAAGGCATGTATATGTTCGGAAAAATAATGAATACAATAAATTGAACACCTTAAGAAGGGTTATCCTACACAAATTCATTCTTTCACTACGCTAGGCAGCTGTAACATTATTCACTCTAAGGCAACTTCTTCCTCCGGAAACAAAGCTATAAATTATTTTGTGTGGTCAAGCAGACGACTAGCAGGAAAGCACCGTTACTTAAAAGTCTTGCTATGTTCACTTCACTGGTTTTGTAGCTTATGTTTAGAGAAGGAGAGGCAGCGGTCTGGAGTCACATTTGAATCCGTACCACAATCGGTTAATTTCATCAAACAACTCGGCAGCCACATCGTTTTCTGATACACTCAGAATAATGTTTTTATGCAATTTGGAGCAGTTATTGCTCTTTTGAGGAATTTATTGCTTTAATTGACTACAGTTGCCATCAACGCTGATTGGAAATCCACATAAAAAAAAAAAAGGTGCCTTTAAGTCAAGGACTACATTTGCAATAAACTACTGCTGCAGCACAGGTGGGCTCAGTGACACGTTAGAGAGTAGGAGGGGCTTCTACTCCCCACGAGTCCCTTTCACAGTGAGCGGTCTGTACCTGTGGGGTGGTGCTGACCCTTTGGCTCCTCCGAGGGGATCTAGAGGGGAGGCGCTGCTGGGGCGACTCATCCTCCTCCCGAAACAAACGACTCCTCTTTGAGCTCCGCGTGGGCTGGACGGATGAATGTTGAAAGAAGTTTAGGAATAGTGCGAATGATACTTCAAGAATGAAATCCTTCTCATACAAGTCGCAAATATTTGAGTGCATTTCTCTTGTATAACTTTACAGAAATCAATTTAAAGCGAAGTTGTACGCTTGTACGATTCAGGCAATATAATATCATTGTTGGTGCATCCCCAAGACAAACAATGTTTTTTTTTATCTATTAGGGAGAGTTGTTGCCAACTTAACATGTAATACCCCGGAGAGCATAGCATGCCTTTCTGATGAGATGAAGATATCCAGCTCTTACACACTGCCATACTTTCTGCTTTGCAGTTTATTTCTAGGGGTCCCAAACTGTGCCGCTGACAGTCAGACATACTGCCTAGATAGATTTGCACTTGACATACTGACCAGTTGCATGCGGATTGCACCTTCCTTCCAAAATCTGCATTTCTTACTGTGGCAATAAATTCAACCAGGCAGCTGGAAAGTATAATTGCTAAGAAAGCACTCTTACGGTTTCCATTATGAGGGCAGAATGTCGTCCCCTGGTGTTGTGAGCTCTTGGGAAGCTGTTCTTTTCATTCAGAGTGTTGGACAAACTGCCTTCTATAAAAAAAAAAAATGCATTTATTCAAAATAGTGGGAGGACACCGGATACAGGACCCCACTGAGAGCTTCACATTATCGAATTCCAGACTCAAAACTATTCTCATCTCACAGATGATGTAATTGAGGTTTCCACTTACAAGTGAAACTGGGGTAGATCATTTTCTTACAGGTGTTGACACATGTCATCCTTCCCAATACGGGGACTAAACTCCACTGTGTCTCTGACGGCATCAGCCACAAATGTACGGTCTATTGTCATTGTGGCGCATCATACAGAAGTCGAATACAATAAAGGACATACATAGGTAACCTATGCCATGTGTCTGCTCATGCAAACGCAGACCAGATTCACAAAAATCTTCAAAGGCTAAGTGTGTTTCGGCATAAAAGGAATTTGACACAGTGGTTCCCAATATACATACAAAGTGCCAGGGACAGATGTACAGAAAGTTAAATAAAGATGTAGCCCACATACCTTTTAGACTGACAAGTGCCTCTGCTGAGGAGCCTGGGGAAGAGAAAAGGCTAGCGTTACATCGATTGAACGTTACAGTAACGCAGTCGCGGCATATGACTATACTGTAAATATGTTACTACACACTTCAGGGTGATAAAAAACGTATCGAGGCCGTTCTCTTTAGTTTTAAGTTAGAGATACTTAATACATTTAATTAAGCTACCACAGAAAACGTCTGCAGGGTGCTTATGAGACTGCCCTTTAAACACTGACAGCAGCCGGGTAGCTTAACGCTACGTTAACTGAAGTTACATATAGCTAGCGCAGTCAGTTAGGCCTTAATCCCCAATATGAGCTGTCAAGAACGGGCATAACGTCAGCTGTACAAATCATACCCACGAAACGAGCTAACATAAGCTAACGTTACACTTGGTACGACCAGGAGATAAACATTTAAATCAACTACGTTCACATCGATTGAAATTACTATTTAATAGCAAAAATAACTAGTTTCCCTTCACCGTCTTGCAAAATGATACACAACGATGTTACCATGTAACGTTAACCAACCGCTAACGAACGTTAAATAAAAGCCTAACAAACTATACCAAGCTAACGTTACCGGCTAACGTGTGTAACGATACTTTTAGTAACGTTAACAGAGACGTTGTGGTAGTCCCTTTGTTATTGCTGCTTACGACGTAAGGCTAGCAGACGTTAGCTCATAGCTAAGCTAACGTTATTTGTTTACCCAGTTGAGCTAAAGTAACTTGCTCAACTCCAACATTAGCTATGGCTAGCCTCTCATGCTAACAAGCGTTAGCTGACTTGGGCAGACCGGTATCTCTCATAGCGTTTAGAAAATACTTTGTGAACTCTGCCCAAAACTTACGATATTCTTTACACGGACAACAATAGCAGTATATCACCAAATGTTGCATTTTATCACTACGGGACCTGCTGCGTGTTTACAATGCAAAACTCCTTGAATATGTGTTGTTACTCACTCTCGTCTAACAGCTGGTCCATCTCCGCCATCTTGAATTAGCCGCGCCGCTTTTTCAAAGACGTTGTCAAACTGCATTCTGGGCCGGGACGCTATTTGGAGGGCGATTTGAGAAATAAAAAGCACATCATTTATCAAACCGATGACTGAAGAATCACTTTGTATTATATGTGCAAACACACACTTATATTCACTCAATATAAATCCAACTTTCCGTACGAAATGTAACGGGAAGTTCTTCGAGAACCGTTTCTTAAGCAAAACTGGGAGTCAGAGTAGGCACTCAGCATCCACACATTGTCATACAGCACTTGAGTCACACTCACATGTTTATATTTTCTTAAATTTAATTCATTGTTGGGAATAATTTATGCTTTATTCCCAACTTCCCATGGTGCAAGTTGTTGTTTTTAACCGGAGTTAAACATAAAAAAACCATAGCCAGTGTAAAATGCCTTTTAGTCCTTTTAGTTAATAAATACTATTTCTGTTTAGTGGTATTAGGGTTTTTAATATTTAAATGTCCTACAAGATCTAGCACCACACTGACTCTGACCTGCCCAAGGGTTAATGGGGAAAAAAGAGAAAGCCCTACAGGAAATAAGTCCAGCATCTCATAACTTTGAAAACGTGACATTCAAAATTACATTTATTTTCACACTGTAATCAAATCCACAATTTTAATTGTATCCAACATGCAGTGGAACAAAATAATGATACACAAAGGCAGGCATGACCTTTTGAAAACATTTTATTGTATTTGAGGTAAGCGAGAAAAACACTAAGAAAAAGTGTACCACATAACATCGCAGTCCTTTCTTTTGCAGAATACTTTGCGAAAAACACAAACCACATTTTTCATTTTCGGCGAGGAAGACAAGTTTGAGAGACAAGCAACAAAACAAATATATACACGTCAAACCTTGGACAGTATCTTTGAACCCAACAGTCTACAAAACGTTTGTGTATGTCTGCAGAAAATCCCTTCTAAGCTTGCAGTACTAAACCTTAATTAACTAAAGGTGTAATTAAGAATGAAGTAGTAAGATCCTTTTCAAATCCAAGATAACCACGTGAGACAGAAAACTACAAACATTTCCAAAACCTTTCTATGTAGTGAGCACCGCTTGCTTCAATCACAATATTGAACTGTGATTTGTCTCTTTTATGAGCAACTGAAGTAGGTATTGAAGTACCTAATGTGTTACTAAGGAAGACTGCCGGCTAATAAACCTGATGAAAAAGCAATAAAGTGTCTTGAGACTGCCGTTGCCCATTGTAAAGCATGGTAGAGCATCATTCCATCACCAAATATTTTACTGTTGCAGCGGATGAAGCCCGGGCGTTTGGAGGAAACAGTGGTTTTAGTTTTCACTGAAGAGGGTCTGGACAAAGCCTCTCTCACCACAGGGACGTCTGGTAGTTAAACTTGATCTTCAGGAGATACTTCATGTTTACCTGGGCCACATCATACACAATGTACCTGGAGGAGCAGCAGCTTAGGAAAACAAAGACTACAGATGACTGACTCAGTGAAATGATGAGGGGAACAGAAACAGATGATCCAATTTATGCCAGAATACCTAATTTGGTTACTCAGAGTGTTCTACATCATGATCGGGAGGTTAGAAAACAACCCTTCTCACATTAAAGGTAAGACATGCTGGGTACAGCTTCTAAACCAAATTTAAACTAAATTTCGTGTTATGTGAACTTGGCAATAGTGTGAAAGCACAGCAGTGACAGCTAAACCTATACAAATTAGTGATTATAAATTGAACTTGAGTCAGTTTATTTAATGTCGAGAACAATATGTACTGTCTTTGACTCCGCACACACAACAAACTACTAAATACATAACTATATGGCAAAGCAGGGTAATTTGGAAAAATGATTATAAAAGTCATAACCCAGGTGGTCCGTGTTAAAGGATACTCGTTGTACAGGAGACTTGTGTCATCAATGTTGGTGTTGGCTCCTTTTCCCAGAGGTACCTGCACGCCATCCAAAGTGACCGATGCAGTTGGATCAGGAGCAGATCTGCCCAAACCTGCAAGAACAAAAAAAATGAATGAATAAAAGTCTTTTCAAACTTTGATGTATTATAAACAAGAGGCTCTAAGTTGCCAAATGTCCTACCACGATAATGACAATGTTCAACAAAACAAGTTATGCAAATCAGCTAAATAACACATTATTAAAAAGGCACAGCGTGTAGGAATTAGGGGGATATATTAGCAGAAATAGAAGTGTTATTATGGTTAAGGATGGCCACTGAGTGAAATGAACGGCATGACCACAGTTTTGCACTCGGCGGCTTACGTTACCGCAGTCTTGAAAAGGGAGGATTGAGCGGAGGAATCTGCAACCTCACCGCTAGATGCCACCAGATTCTACACACTGTGCCTTTAAGCGATCCCAAACAGCCCACGGACAATCAAAACAACATGTGCAGTGACTAAAGTTTTCTGACCTTTGACACTGTGCTTGCCCTTAGGTAGTTTTGAAATGTGGGACGCCTTCTTCAATTCATGCCTGCATTAAAAAAACAACACATTCATTTATATTATCATCACACATGAAAAGGTTGATATTCAGGCTCTTTTTTTAAAGAACTCAGACTGTCACTTACATGTTGCCGAGGGCCACCTCGGCCAGCAGTAGGAGGCCTAGAGGGTCCGACTGGGAGGTGTGACAGTAGTTCGCACTCTTGGACACCATGTCGGCGAAGTACACACCTTTACCGAACATGTAACCAGTCTGGAGAAAATTAAGCAAAGCGGCAATGTAACAACAGGACTGAAAAGGAGAAAAACATACTTAAAAACATGACGGAATATTTGAAAAGGTATTTCTGAAAGTGAATGTGTTACATTGTGGCTGAAGCACAAATGGAGGAGCAGTTTTTGGTTCGCCTCAAACTTGAACTCAGCCTAACCCCAAAGACAAACTCACCACTGGGGCCTCTGGAGGGGCAATGCGAAGACCCTGAGACATGATGCCGGCGTAGTTGGTGGTACGAGAGCCGTGCCACAGCAGCTGGCGATTGTGTAGCTCCTCGAAGGGGCGGAACCGCTGGCGCTCGCCCTCTCGAACTATTTTGAAGATCTACAAGGATGAAAAAATTAAAATCAGGAAACGCAGTGAGATGGTAATTTAAGCTGGACAACAAATATACATACAGTAGATATGAACAGTGATGGAATCAGTAATTAGAAACTTGTACGAGCAAAGAATTCACAACACAATATTCAAATGAAGCGGTTGTCAAACAGTCGACTTACCTCTTGCACTTCCAGAGTGTAAGTGTTGTGTGTAGCCGCGTGGGTGTTCTTAACATATTGCCTAATGATCTCAGCCTCATCTGTGGTTTTGTCAACAACCTGTGAAACAACAAATATACAGCATGCTGTAATCTTTCCAGACATAACCTCTTCATACAATGACCATGCTGAACGTTGTTCTTAAGAGAGAAAATACAACCGTCCACAAGTACGAAAGAGTAAAAACGTGGAACTACACTCCTCACCTCAATCTTGGTTTTGAGCTTCTCATAGTTGATGTCGATGGGGTCGCTCTCGTTGTCCTGGGCGCCTCCTCTCAGCAGGCTGTATGCCACTTCAATGTCCAACAGGTTGTCCAACATCTGAACTTTGGCCTGAACAGTGATGCATGTTGGATGTTGTGAGATGCATTTATACTCCGCACATTCATAAAGCGAGACGGAACTGTACAGTAGGATTCAGTATTGGTGTCCTTACTTGAATGTAGTCCAGGCTGCTGAGCAGTGGAGGTTTCTTCATGCCGAAGTCGTGAGGTATCAGGGTGTAGAAGCGATTGGAGAGATCCAGGATCTGGGCCTCGGACTGACTATCTGACACAGCCTAATGATAAAACAAAGAGACCCAATTAGTAATAACAAGATTGCATGGTTCAGGGGAGAAACTGTGCTTCACAAGTGTGGAGCTGAATAAAAGGGAAACGGGAAAAGGAACTGAATGTTTTAATGCGCCACACAAGGAATCCCAATAGAGAGGTAAACAGTGAGAAACAGTGCTGACCTGGTGTACTTCAGTGAGGAGAGAATAGGCGCTCTGGATCTGCCTCTTACTCAGCTTTCCGAGGGGCATCTTCTGGAGGTCAATCTGGAGACGGGACAGGAGCGGTAAGACATACGTAGGTGGGACACAAAAGATGAACACACACACACTGGTGTTGCATTAACACAATGTATTTAGAAATAAATCAAATGAGGCTTCTATTGAGATGGACGTGTGGATTTTTCATACATGAATAAAAGGAAAACTACATTGTTCTTTTGTGGTTCTTATCTCACACGTGCATGACCACAAACAAAACAAAATACGAGTCTTACCTCGAACTCCACCATGGCCTTCTTCATGCTCTCTACATCAAAGATCAACTTGATCAGCTCCTGGACGGGCTTGGCCAGCTTGGACTTGGTGCCGGCGGTGGCCGTCAGCCTCTTCACTGCTTCTTCGTCCTTGTCAAGGAAACAAGAACACCGCAGAGCCGATTCAGATACAGAACAAAACAAAACCAGTCACATCATGTCCTTTCTGGTTTTGAGTGCGTGTTGACGTACGTACCTGTCCGTAGTCGATCTCCAGGGGGTAGAACTTATTGGGGTATTTGGTGAAGTTGGAGCAGCTCCACTCGTTGCCCGTCTTCTCTTTGTAGACACCCAGGAAGTTGTCCAGCGCAGAGTTTTTGTCGTGAAACTTGTCCAGCTTGTTGCCTCCAATGGTGGTGCCCACTCTGCCCCATGACCTGAACACCCAGTATCTGGACATACAGGGAAGAAGGGCAATGTCAGAGATAGTCTAGGTGGAATGATCATTCTGATACAATTATTAGTTCTTCAATTATGGCAAAATAATGGAAAAAATAAAAGTTAGCAAGTCAAGACACCCGATAAAGTGAAATGTGCGGGATGACTAGTGGAATATGAAGCTTTCAATAACCTCTGCACAACAAAAAAAAAGAAAGTGAAATGATTTTCTTCAGTCACACCGACCGTTTCTGTACATCATCCTCCAGCAGCTGCAGCTTATAGTAGGAGTTAGTTCCTCTGACGATGTCCACGAGGCCCAGCGTAGCGCTGTACATCTTCCCGCTCTGCTCCAACACGTGAGCGCTGTTCTCCAAACCTAGGGAATCAAAATCACCAGTCCATGTCAGAAGACAATAAAAAAGGGACAGCGATACGTCTTCAATGCAGGGCGCTCGTGACTACCTGAATCTGGATCCACAGCAGCTCCTCCTTTGACCGTGAGTTTCATCTTCTTGGATTTGTTCCCACCTGGAATAATGTAGACGAGTTACTCATAAATATACACCAAAGAGACCAATACTACAACACAAGTCTGGATGAATCACCCCTCTAAAACAATAAAATAACAGCTGAATAAGCATCTTTCACCTTCCTCCTCCTTCACCCTGCCTGTGCTCTTGGCAGCCAGCGCTCCAGACTTCGAGGCTACAGACGCAGCTTGTGCCTCGACCTTGACCTCTGCACCCCAGGGTGAGATGGCGTGCAGGGAGACCAGTTCCTGCAGGGCTTTACCCGACGACTTGATGTCTGTGAGGAAGTCCTCGGAGACCACGCGCACGCCGGCGTCCCTGGCTTCCTCCATTTTCTTACTCATCTTCTCCACCTCCTCTGTGAAAACATCGAGGAGGAAGAAGCAGGTGGGATACAGACGGCAAGTCAGAAACGCTGGAAATATTACGTCGATGGCGCTCACTGGACCACATGTTGGTAACTCTGCAATTTCTGACGGGTAGCTCACTTTTGGTGCTGAGGCAGAGGGACGCCTTATTGGCCGTGTTGGTAATCTTCCCGCCCATCTCCTCCACAGCAGTCTTTAGGTCGTCCTTGTTCTTGGTCAGCTTGCCCACAGACAACAGCTTCATACCAGTAAGAGGTTTGTCTATGGGATAGACACGCAGATATTAGATATAGCTACATATTTAAATATGTGCAGGATATGTGCAAGTCACTGACCTGCGGGGGCTCCCTCTGGCAGTCGCTCAGTCGGAGCGCTGGACGCACTCGCCAAGGGTTCTGCTTTGGCTTTGGTGAGAGTTTGGGCCGGAGCCTCCTTCGGGTAAACTCGGTCCTGTCGCTTGAACTTGAACTTTTTCAGGAAGGGAACTTCGTGGAATTCCTAAAACGATAAAGAATATTCCAAATAGTAAATGTAAGTAGTTGGTAGAGATGTAGCTCAATCACCAGGACCAATTAAAACTTATATTTCCAACCATAATTCAGCTGCTCGAGGCTACAGGCGGTGATTCAGCATGGACACATCGACCCTATAAGGAACCAAAAGGAGCCCCGAGAGGAGGTGACCTACCTTGGGGGTGACCCAGTCTCTGCGTATGGGTGCTGTGGTTTTAAACACACACTTCGTCCAGGCTGAGATGTCCCCCGTACAGCAATAAGCCTCGCCCTTGAACACCACCTGGCCCTTGCACTCCTTACAGGCCTCAAGAGCACCGAAAGCCATGCCGTCAGCCAGGCAGTCCACCACCTGGAAACAACACACAGGTGCTGATCACGGACCAGTAACTCCAGCTGCATCAAGTGTGACAGTTAGTCGTGTATATGTTACATACAACAACAACTGTCTGGATTCCTTTAAACGTCATTTCATTTTGAATACAGTGGCAGTTGAATAAGAAGAGGCTCTCCTACGTTCGACTCTCCAGAGGGAACCTCTTGGCCATTTGCAATCAGAAGCTCCTTCATATCATTGGTTGAACAAAACTTTTTCAGCTTGTCCTTGATTCCCCAAATTAGCTGACTTTGGTTCTGCAGATGCAAGAAAAGAAGAAAAAAAAAAATAAACACACAGAGCAGCATATTAAAAACATGGCCGCCAATCAGAATGTGATGTTTTCTGCAAGATAGGAAATAAAAGAAGAAGAGAAAGTACCTTTAACTGCTCGTCCAGCTGCTTCTTCTCCTCCTCTTCCTCTTTCTTTTGTTTCTTTGATGCTCCATCCACCTCATCAGCCTTACGCTTCCTGTAAGAGCAAACACAAGGTCCAAAAAGTTTTCTTCCAAACTTTTGTTGTTTTCTTTTTTTAAATAATTCAGCATGGACAAAAAAAAAGAAAGAAGAGAAGATGGAAAAAAACATCCAAATTAACTTCCTAAATGAGGCCAAAAGGGATACTGGAACAAACAAGCCAGAGTCTGACACCTTCATTCATTAGGTGAAGTTAATTAGGGCCCCATCACTTAATAGACACACACACACAAGCAGGTACATGTCTCCACAATCCCAGGTGTCAATGCTGATATCACTCTGCCCTGACAAGAAACATTCATTAGCCTCCCCATGAGACCAGACACACACACACACACACACACACACACACACACACACACACACACACACCAGTTAATGACCATCCAGGAGCAGCCGGTCTCGGTCCGATCCTTTGTCGTGCAAAAAAACAAGACAAACGTCCCTTATCAGACATCTACTGATGCCAAGAGGGAAGAAGGGACTTCTATAAAGAAGCATCTTTCCGATGTGTTCAAACATTAGATGTTCAATGTGTGAGCATTATCAGGATGGCTGGAGTCAGAATAACGATGACGTACTCTTTAGTTTACTGAGTAATCACACTTGTTTTAAAAAGCGCTATCCTGCAGTAGACTGGTGAGTAACTTTAGTTTGCTTTCTTGCATTTCATCGCCCGACTGAGCAGTTGAGCTTGACTTCTAACTTGAATCTTATTTCTTTCTTTAGGGACAACCATGGAGAACACCACTGCACTGCTGAACCTCTACACTCTCCACCAAACTGTAAGCTCATCCCGTCCATCTTCTCCTTTCCTGCAGCCTTTACAGAGCTCCTCAACTCCATCCTCCTCCAACACCTCCTCCTCCCTCCCTTCACCTCCGCCCGCTGACCTGGCGATCTCCCCGAACATGGCGTACATGGCGGCTGAGCTCGTCATCGCCTTGCTCTCCACAATCGGCAATCTGCTCGTCTGTGCCGCCGTGGGCCTCGACCGCAAGCTACGCACCGTCACCAACTACTTCCTGGTCTCGCTTGCGGTCGCCGACGTCGCCGTGGGCACGATTGCCATTCCCTGCGCCATCCTAACCGGCGCTGGTTTGCCACGTCACAACCTCTACCTGTGTCTGCTTATGCTGAGTGTTCTGATAATGTTCACCCAGAGCTCCATCTTCAGCCTGCTGGCGGTGGCGGTGGAGCGCTACGTAGCTATATTCATGCCCTTCCACTACAAGGCGGTGATGACGCCTCGTAACGCCGCGTTGGTGATCCTGACCACGTGGCTGCTGGCCTTTCTCATCGGGCTCGTGCCTCTGATGGGCTGGCACAAGACGCCCCCCGATTCAGGCTACTGTTTCTTTGTCTCGGTGGTGGACATGACCTACATGGTCTACTTCAACTTCTTTGTGTGTGTGCTGGCACCCTTGGTGATCATGTTTCTCATCTACGCCCAAATCTTCGCCACAGTCAAGCGGCAGGTGAAGCGCATCGCAGCGGAGAACGGCGGCAGAGGGGAGGGACAGACGAGGGCTGCGGCCAGCATGCGCCGAGAGATGAAGACGGCCACTTCGCTTTTCCTGGTTCTTTTCCTCTTCACCGTCTGCTGGATCCCCCTCCACACGATCAACTGCTTCCTGCTTCTCTGCCCACGCTGCCCCGTGCCGCTGGAGCTGCTCCTCGCTGCCATCATCCTGTCACATGCCAACTCGGCCGTCAACCCTTTCCTGTATGCGTACACGATGACGGCGTTCAGAGACGCCTTCAAGGCAATTTTCATGTGCTGCAGGACGGCGGGAGCCAGAGCGGCTTTAAATGCAGTCGGCGGCGGTGACGGAGAGGGGGCGGCGGCGGCACGACGCCGAAACACTGAACGCCGTCCGTCACATCGTAAGTACCCAACCCGCACAAAATAATATCATCGCTTCTTGTTGGACTCACCCTTCAGTTTTGACAGCAGGGAGCCTCTTCTTAAGCTCCTCCTTGTCTTCTGCCCGTAGTGCGTTGAAACCCTTCAGCTGGGCGGCGGTGTATTCGGGCTTGAAGACCAGCTCCTCCCTGCGGCTCACAAAACACGCCGTGTGGTACCAGCGGTCGATCAGACCCAGCTGGGGCTTCTCTGCGTCCACAGTTTTCTTGGATACGCGGATCTGATCCTAAAGGAGAGAATCGTAGACTCTGTAACCCTAATGGAACAATCCCCCGTTGATCAAACTTACATGATATCTAATACATATGTCACATTCAATAACATGAACGCATTTGTAACAGTTTTCCTAAAAGTAGCTGCTAACCTTCTCTATTTTCTGATCACAGCCTTTGCATGTGCTGCGGTTCGACTTGGCATATTCAACCGCAAAGTCATTCAGTGTCTTCTGTCCTTTAGCTCCGCCCTTCTGGTCCCCTTTTCCTGCAAGAAGGAAGAGCAATCGAGTAAAATATATTACTTTACCATTTTTTAAATATATTGTTATTGTTTATATTGGGGTGGCTGAGGCTCAGATGGGTAGAGCGGGTCGTGTTTTAACCAAGGTTGGTGGTTCAACCCCCCCGCTCCTGAGCCAGGCACTGAACCCAAAGAAGCACACGCCTCCTAAAAAGCTTAGGCTGCGTTAAATGCAGAGGTCAAATTTCATGTATGCACCTGTATGTTTATGACGAATGTAATAAAGTTTGGCTTATTTTATGCAAATATATGCAAGATTTCTGAGGATAAATATATTTATCATCAACAGAATATTCATTCAAACACATCACAGGCAGTAATTGTTCAGACATTGTATAATATATGTCAAACCTAATGCTTATTTTCTATAAGCCTGTTTTTTTAACAGCTGATTCACTACTTCACTGAGAAGATGTATGGCGATCCGCACACCTACATGACTGAATAAAAGCATAGTCCTTCCTTCTATGTATGAATGTAATAAGCTTTGTTTGCCACTCAACCTTAATAGAAAAGATGAAGTCAACTGAGGAGCCAGAGATGACAATAAATCATCTACATGAAGCCACACTGGGACTACAGTTCAATGTGATATTTCAACAATCCATTAAGACCTACCGGTACATTAAATGCTAAAAGTCGAGTACTGACCTCCTGCCGCTCCGCCACTCTCAATGGCCTTTTGGACCTTCTCCTGGTCCTCCCAGCGGAGGTCAGAATACCCAGAAATATCAGCCGTCGACTGAGCCGCCGCTCGCAGCCAGAAGCAGGAGAAGTGGTGCCAGTGGGGGACTTTCCCGTCAAACATGGGCGACTGCCGGACAAAAAACAAACAAACACAATAGGTTAAAGGTCAACCAGTGATGAGCATGTGTGACATTCTTTTAGTGGCAGTTTGTGGGGAGGATACAAAACTCTTTTGATTGCAATGCAAAGATATATGTTATAAATGATGTAGCCTTTCACCATCCAGCAATGCTAGTTTTTGGTTCTTGTATGTCCAGGTGGGCTGGGCACTTATTTGGGAAGGGTGACACAATAAACAACTACAACCAGGGAGAATGGAAATACTCCAACAGATACTGTGTGGGTGGCCAATGTCAGTTTTGATTATTTTATGTTTTTTTCAAATGAAATGGCTTATTTAAATGACCACTCATTCAAACGTAATAGGCAATAAAGTGATGAATTGAGGTGCTTAAGCTTTCTTAGCCTCTTAAGTTAATTAATTCTCTGTGGGGACTTTGCAATGTATTAATAATACTGTTGTTATATTTTGGCCTCTGAGGAAGATGGTCACATGTGCAGCTTGTCGTCTTGAAGAATAACCTCGAGCCACGTAAAACATACAAATGAAACTCCCCCTTCATGAATAGCAGGATGCGTGCTTGCAAGAGTCCGACATCAAGACAGGCTCAGCGGCTCTTTGTGAGCAAGACTCCGCAGACAATGACAGACATTTAAAAATGCTAACGAGGGCCTAACCTAAACACAACTGAAACCACACTATGAATTGCATGTTTTCACGCTCTCGTGCAATCATAAATGTTCTCTATATTCGCAGAATAAACCAGCTAATTCACAGGAGCTAGCATTCCGGCAGTGAGCGAGCTAACAGAGCATGTGTCTCCGGATGAGTCCAGGCGTCGTTACCTGCACCATGATGGCCATTCTCAGCGAGTCTTTCGCTATGTTTTCCTTGCACTTCTTGCACGATGCACGGCCGCTTTTGGCATATTCCGCTTTGTACAGCTTGTCCTCTTGAGAGTCCGCCATACCTCGTTGATATTATTGCAAAAAATAAAAATGAAACTGACTGTGAGGCTTAACTTTCTACCGATGACAAGGGGCCACAATCAAAGCACAGAGAAGGGAAGCCCGCGTGCCTGCACGGCAACATAGAGGTGAGACACGAGCTCTCACTCTGTCTCTGTTTACTGGCACCAAAACGTTAATCAATACTTTTGAGTTTTCTGAAAGAGTTGCCCTAAAATACTTAAAACCAGCTAAACTACTGATCTATTAAAATAGCAATGTTGTTGTGTAACCATTGTGGTTTATGAAGGCAGATACTGATATTTTTTAGAATAAAGATCTTTTAATTGTATTGTTTTCAGGTCCATCAGAATTCAGATGTGCAGTAGTCTGGGTTTATTCTCCTGTATGCCTCAGGAAAATAAAAATCTAGTGTAAGAACACAGAGAACACCTAGAACCCTTTTTCCAACTACCGAGTGATCCATCTTTCACAATATACGATTAAGGGAGTCGACCGCAGAATACGCGCGCGAGTTGCAGCCAGAAGTAATCGAGTCCAGAGAATGGGGGAGTTCGTTCGTGTTCATCCTCGAATAGCGTGTGAAATATTTTAGAATGAACAGCGGAAACTCTGCTGAAGAGCTGGGATTAGCCCACGTGCAAAGCATTCGTCAGGACATCAAAGGGTTCGTTATTGCCTGATGTAAAGCTGTTCAAGTTTCAATTAAAGAAGGAAGGAAGCAAAATTAATTCATATATACCCTCGCACATAGTTTAAATTAATCCAGACTCACAATTCAGAGGGACTGTTGTATATATTGTGTTTTATTATTTTATACATGTGAAAATCACATAGTAGTAGTAGTATGGGAAATAACATATAGTATAAAGTGCAATGTAATAATAACTAGTATAACGTGCACCATGCTTTACGGTATATAATGATAACAATCATAGTTATTATAATAGTGATGATAATAACAATAATTATTATCGCACCTTATGCTATCTTACATATCCTATACTATACTGCAGGGGTCGCCAATAGGCGGACCGCGGTCCGGATCCGGACCCAGACGCTGTCCTATCCGGACCCGGATGTATAATTGAGAAATATACATTTTGGCGGAACGCTTCTGTTTTAACCTGCGCAGCTTTTCTGGCCTTTACGGCACTCATTCAGCAGTTCAGGAAACACACCGACGTCCACTACATGCGGAACTACATGCGGAACTCTCGACTTTTAACGGTCGTCATTATCGCGAATTAGGAGGAAAAAACGTAACGTGATGAAACATGAAGCCCCCCCCCCCCCCCGTGTTCCGGCTTCCGCTTCCAGCGTTTCCGTTTCCGGCCGGCTTTTTCGCCGGCCGGCTTTTTCGCCGGCCGGCTTTTTCGCCGGCCGGCTTTTTCGCCGGCCGGCTTTTTCGCCGGCCGGCTTTTTCGCCGGCCGGCTTTTTCGCCGGCCGGCTTTTTCGCCGGCCGGCTTTTTCGCCGGCCGGCTTTTTCGCCGGCCGGCTTTTTCGCCGGCCGGCTTTTTCGCCGGCCGGCTTTATTTTTATTTTTTTTTATTTTATTTTTTTTATTTATTTGAACAACAAGCCGTGGCTGATCCGTCTCTATAGGAGACCATCTCATGATTTCATTTTCACAACCCAAACGTTAAACGTACTGCTCTGCAATGTCTTTTCTCGTCTCAGCCCCCTGTGTCATGGTGTGTGGAAGAGTCAGGAAACTTAAACTTAAAGCTCAGCCATATTTGATTGGCTGAGCTGCAAGCCTCTGCTGTTAAGTTTCGTTTGACGATAGTCTTGAGTCGTTGAGTGTTCAAAAACAAAGCTAGGTCAAAAAATAAATGAACTACACCAAGCAAAACCCTACAAATGTTATAATTTCTTCCATATCTTTCAATTTGAACTCGTACTACTCCAACTAAGCTCTGCTGGCAAGTTTCACTTTAGTCACGTGCTCGCCCACTGACCAATCACAGCACACCCTGGACTTCGCAGCAAAGCAGCACCTGGACGTGTAACGTTGACGGTGGAGTAGGCCGGCTGGTCTGGGGGTAGCGGCTGCTAGCACTCAAGAATATGCCCAACATGTCAAACTAAAGATCTGATTGGTTGAACACATCCCCATTCATTTTAAACGGCACATAGAAGCACTTTTGAGTCTGAAGGCCTGGGGCCTCTCTTCTACTGAGAGACACAGAGGTGAAATCTGATTGGATAAAAGCTCTACTTAACCACGCCATTGTCACTTCACCACAAAACCTGGTCTTCAACTGGTTTTGTTTAGTTTCTATTTTTACTTCTATTCTTATTCTAGTTGTACCTCTTATTCTTTTTTTTACTTCCCTATTTATTAGTGCTGATTTCTGTCTTTATGCTGCTGCAATGCCTGAATTTCCTCTCTGGGGATAAATAAAGGCTTATTTTATTTCATCTTAATCCAGTGGTGGAAGAAGTAAAAGGCATTCCCACTGTAGGCAGAATGTTATATAATTTAATATTGTAGTATCGAGTTGCTATTAATTCATTTATGTGTGAGCAGTAATTTTATATTGCAGCTGGTCAAACTTAAGTGGAGCTAATTTAAACTCCTGTATACTGTTGAGCAGTTTGACCGATAAACTAATAGTTTAATGTAGATCATATTTGATAAGACTGTCATATTTAAAATCTTAACCTGCAAGGTAACTAACTTCTTGTAGATGAGTAGAAGTACAAAGCAGCATAAAATGGAAACATGGAAATTGGACACAGGGTTTATTACTTCTTCCTAAGCATCACATATACTTTTATATTAGCAAATTACAACATATATGTTTTAATCTTTGCAACTGCCACGTGCATTACTTGTGTTTTTTGTATTTAAACGAGTGTCAACTGCATTTTTATGTCCACTAGACACTGTTGGAGCTTCATTCGTTATATTATATATATATATATATATAATAGGATATATTATCCCCCGCAGAGAACCCTGTCATCATCAGTCTTTTATATTTCAACATTACATAAAAATAAATCAGTTGTATGCATTGTAATTCTGTTATAACTGGGTTTCTCCTTATTTTAATTCTTATTGGCTTATAAGGCACGATGCAGGAAGCGTTGACGAACCACATTTGTTCCATTTGCTTCTTTAAATAAAAATTCTTTGTAGTACTTCTGTGATATTTTCCTCAACTGTCGTTGTTCCTGTTTAACTCTCATTTCCCCGACTGTCCCGAAACTGTTTCTTCAACTTTCAGACCGCTCATTTAGAGGAGCTGTGCAAAGAAGCAGGTTTTCAAGATCAAGTGTAGTATCTGTTCTTATCTTAACAAATGTATTACATCTTATTAATCTCTGTTGCACATTACATTTCCAGAATGCCAAACTTTTAGAAACCACAGCTTTATTTTAAATTCCCAGCCAAGTCTGTTTTAGGTAAACATTTTGATCATGGATACATCTAAATATTAATGAATACTTCCTGAGTTTCCCTGTTTTTTAAAAAGGTGTTCATATACCAACTTACTTGAAGAATTCCACAGGAAGTCCCATAGATGAGCTTGTCATCCATCACTTACGACATTAAATATACATAATCATTTGCAGTGACAATATGTTTTTCTTGTGAAAAGTGAAGTGGAGTGACATGGGAGGTGGTTTTGGCATTAAAGTTGGTTCAACAGATGCACACACACCTCTTTGTGGAGTTTCACTGGCACGTTACAGAAACGTGGCAGTGAAACTCCACGTTAGAAATACATCTTGAGTCAAGTAACGGAAGTGAGAGTAATAGTCTACTGAGGCAAAACTGAATCCCCATATCATTAACAAAAGTCTCAGAAATCCACACTGACATTGACATGCAAGCTGATAAGAAATACCTCTACAGTGAGGTGTACACTGATCAAACATATTTACAGCACAATATGAAAGCAAACAGCAATCGATCCATACATAATGGGACTTATTATGTCTCACTAAAACATATCTTTGAAAATCTTGGCTAACATTAGCTTAATAAATGTGTCAACTCACAATACAAAACATAGTGAACATTGTGAGAATGGCGCATGGTGATACAGTAAAAAAAAAACACTAGTCAGCACTATAAGCCATTAGAAAGTCTATGAGAGGTTGAGCTGGTTGTTTTGAGTATTTTGGCTTAGAGGTCTGAAGACTTGCTGGAGTGTGATTCCAGCAAAAACATATAGACACGTTGGCCGTCTTTAGTTTTGTACAAAATCAACCTAACATGCTTTACACTGTTTATAAGGTGAAGATATGGCAATAAAAAACAGAAAGCAGTGCCCTTAAGATGCTTATTCGAAGCCAGTGGGACAGTTAGGTCCCTTCTAAGCAAGAGAAATTTGCCCATTTATTAGTTCCCCTATTCGTCCATTAAAGGGGATCTACAGCCATTTTCAGAAATATTAGTAAATATGAAAAACTCTCCCAAATCAAGTGCTAAAACTCCAATGTGTGATGTCTTCAAGTACAACGTCTGGAGCTGTAAGTTCGAGACTTCTCTGGTTTTTAGCTATGAGAGAGAGAGAGTAGCTCATGTTCACAAATACTGATTTAACTTATAGGCCATGGAAATAACATATTGGAATTCTAAATTTAGGTACTGTTCCCCAAAACATTTCTTTTTTAGATGACAGGAAAGCAGAGGACACAGTCATCGAGTAAACAGGAACAAAGGCTCTGGTAGGATTTGGATTCTACACAAAATAAGAAACACACGCAACAAAAACTCTAAACCAGTAGAAACAATATGGCTGGGCTGTGTCCTCCTTCACCTGCAGCCGTCTGACCTTAAAAGTCCCCTCAGCATTTAAGTCTGGAGGGAGACAGACCGAACACCCTGTTGGTCTCTCTAATCTTTTCCTTGTGTCTGTCCTGGACGAGACCAAACACCACCTCTGCAAGCGACATGCGTACTCCCGTCCGCATCCCCAGGCGACCATCCGTCCCAAAATTGGCCCTCTTGTTGCGCGTGTTGCTGATGAAGTAGGTGCGGACTTTCCCCTGATACTCGCTGACCTGCAACGACAGCAGCGGTCACTAAGTGTGGTAAACCTTTTCTCAATGAGCCTTAAGGTTTTTTACTATCAATACTTGTTCACAAATATGGTTAAGATGCATTCATATCTACACATTTCATGCACTTCCTTCCTGATCAGTAATGCAACTCATTTATCTCTCTGTTGCTTCTTTTCACCAGTAGATGTCCCCTTTGTCCGAGCCTGAGAGTCTGACCATTAGCTGCACTATTAACTGTTTCACTGAAGCCTCAATGCAACCCTGGTCTAGTACAAAATGGCATTCCCATACAACTAAACTGCACGTTTCAAGGGAAATGCTTTTGCTCACGGTGGCAGTTTTAAACAGTTTAGAACACGTGGTTAACATTGCAAATTGAAACAAATCAAAAGGCAACTCAACTACTTGGCTAGTTTTAGTAAGAAGTATCATGGTTTGGCTTCAAATGATTACTCAATTGAAAGAAAACAAAACAAAAACGCAACTAAAGTACTTGGTTCACATGGGACACAAACAGCAGTCTGCTGGGTGAAAGCCCTGTGTTTCTTTTGACCCCCCCCCTCTCTACGTGGACTTCCACGGACTTGAATGAAATGTATTTGTGATCCGTCAAAAGCTAATCCACAACAAAATACGTTTCCCTCAAAACGTAATTCACAATGCAGTTCTATTATGCAGTTTTTAGGAGACAGAGCTGCCTAATAATGCCATCTCTGCGCATGCCGTACCTTCATATACAGCACGAACTTCACTGAACTAACCTTTGCGGCTATCCAGTAAAATCAGTTCCACTGTATTTTGAACGGTGCCTGTTGCCACCCAAATAAATGGCCGCTAGCCACTCACCCCCTTGACAAAGATTTCTCCACGTAGCTCCAAGACAAAACCCCATTGTGCCAGGATCCTGCGCGTGGCCTCAGGTACCTGGATACGTCCGCTCACACCTGTGCTGTCCATGCGGCTGGCCAGGTTCACCGTTGACCCCCAGATGTCGTACTGCGGCTTGGTGGCACCGATCACCCCTGCGACCACCGGCCCGTGGGCAATGCCTGTTTTCAGTGCAACACAGACCAATAATGAATACGTATTAAACCTATGACATCAGAAACCGTCGCAGAGAGCTGTTTAAATCGATCTTTCATTGTTTATGTGTGAAGGAGGTAAGCCACTTACCAACACGCAACAGAAAGTTGTTGGCAGATAGCCTGTTAATCTCTTTCAAGGTCTCTTGCATTGCCAGTGCAAACAAAACCAGCTCACTCAGGTGATTCCATCCATCCATGGATCCCTGAGAGAGAGAGACAGATGGATAGTTAGACATGAGAGAGAGAGAAAGAGAGAAAGAGGTGGGATATTGAAGATATCAAAGCAGGTGCAGATGATGGAAGTAAATAGCAGAATGTGTGCGAGAAGACGTCCCACCAGTCCGTCGGGAGCTAAGCCCGAGGCTGCCATGTAGCAGCTCCCAATGGTCTTGATCTTCTCCACATAGTCGAAGTACGACTCCTCCAACAACTTGTGGAATATGTAGAGATAAAGACATCAAATCACACATCAATCTCATATATACAGTAGAGTTATGCAATAACGCATTATTTGTCCTCATCAGCTAACGAGGAAGGTGAAGACAGAATTCTTCTAATGGGAATACCATAAATATATACAAATATATTATCACAGATAAATGTAGACATATATTTGAAAGATGAATTATAATGGATGTTTTTATTGCTCTTGATTTCAGTCCCTATAGATATAAACTGTTTGTGCTAAAATGACCCTTTAGCCTTCAAAAGCAATATTATACTTTGAGTATTTCACTTTTCAAATTCTTATATAATGTATGGAGTCAAAAACATAATCTGAATCTACTGTACTTTCATTTTAAATCCATTTTCACCTCATCAAAGCAAGCAATGATCTCATTGAGAAGTCGGAGGCAGTCCACTCCTTCATGTTTGATCTCTTTCTGCTCAAAGTACTCGTTGAATCCAGCGACGGAGGCAAACATCACACCAACTTCATTGTACGACTGGGAGTAAAGCTCCTGAAAAGAAAATGGTGTCATGCACTTGCATCCTAAACATTTCATCCTTGACATTTGGGAAATATCACTTAAAAAGTCCATTTAAACAACTCCCCTTCGATATAATATGTTTATATAAAATGAAAATATTTCACCTACACCTGCTTCATCATGATGCTAGCTCTGCTTTAAACAATGTTAAAACCACAAAAATATATTCAGACATAAATATCATTTTTAAATACACTTGGATTATTTGCCTTATAGTTTTGTCCTCGTCTGATAAAGGCAAGAATCATTTGAGAAAAAAAACACGTGAAGGAAGAGGATGACACAGTCAGAGGTGAGGTCATGTTTTCTGCACCTCATCATTCTTGCTGCGGTCCAGAAAATGTCGCGTCACATGCACCGGCAGGATGTTGTGTAACAGACACTCGTTGTGTTCCCGCAATTCCCTCATGTCCTCCACTTCCTGTTGGGCCTGTAGACGCCACAGGAAGTCCAGTCTGGCAGTGGCCTCCCACTGGGAAGTAAAAGATGGATAAAACAATCAGAGGTCACCTGCCTGTGCGCTACATACTCCTTTATCTATCAGTTCAAGTAAATGAAAAATAAGAGGAGCAAACTAAACTGAACAGCAATATGCTCAACACAGTGAAACTTCAACGGTACCTGCCGTCCATTGTAGAAGACAGCAACAATAAACATGGCCATGAGAAGGATGGAGATTCCTTTCATCCTGACATAGTGAGATCTGAGCAGAAATGAAAGAAGAGAGGTGGAATATAAAGATTTAAATTGTGTTAAAAAGACACGACTAAAGATATGTTCAGTAGAATAGTACAGTAGAAGTAAATTCAGTACATCACCAGAGAGTATATGTATATGTACATGTAATATAACTACATTTACTCAAGTACAGTACTTACTGTACATACTTGAGTATGCTACTTAATACTTCTACTCCATAGAGGGAAATAGTATGCTTGTTACTTTACTACATTTATTTGACACTTATAGTTATATGATGCAGTACTATACTACTAATCTACCCAGTAGTATACAAAGTATGTCAATTTGCACCACATTGATGAACTACAACATAAAAATAATTATATTATATTATATAATAACATAAACGCTTTACCTTTACATAAGTAACATTTTGAATTCAGGACTTCAATGGAATATTTTGAGACCATTTTATTTCCACTTTACTGTCTTTTTTACTGTCTTGAGTACTTCTCCACCACTGTGTACAAGTGTATGTATAGACTATATAAAGTCAACTACCAACACACTCCAAATAGCAACAGCCAATGAAATACTGAAACTTTTTGTAACGAAGCAAAATAATTCTAAACATCAAACTCAATGTAGAAAAAAAAAAAGCCCAGTTTGAGCCGGCCGGTGTGTATTTGACACCAACCTGTGCAGTGCATCATGGCGTGTGAGTGTGAGGAAGGCCAGGTGGATGAGGTAGGAGTAGACGGCCATCGCCAGCAGCAACACCGCCAGCTTCAGCAGAGAGTTCAGACGCAGGAACACGGCACAAGTCACCATGGCAATTACGCCGCTCAATATAAAGACCTGCGAAGACAGAGGCGGTGAAGAAGTGGTTAAAGACACAGAGGAAGAAAGTATTTGGATGACTTCACCTTCTTGAAGTAAAAAAGAAAAAAAGGGCATTGGGTGAGAAACCTCAAGGAGAAAATATGATAATGTTTTATTTAATACGAGACCAAATGTTTGTGTTGACAGATATTGTTGCAATTATTTTCGAAACGAACACATTTTAACTGCTGCTGTCTTTACCTCGGGGTAAGTGCAGACGGTGAGTGGACGTGAGGCTGTGTTGGTTCTGTCCATTACATCAGCCTCCCCTGTGTCTGCGAGAATGCACCATATCTGGACACAGGCACACAGCACAAAATAGTCACATAAAACAAAAGACTGGAAGAAGGAGTCCTATAACGCAACAGAAACATATTCATCATTCTGACATATTAAAGATTTTAGGAGGTTTTTTTTGTATTTTATGGTTATACTTGGATTCAATGCCAATAAGTGCCTGGAAGCATAGTTTGCTTGTCATCTTGGGCACATTTCACATGTCAACAGGGAGGCGAATCTTTCTCCTTTATGAATACACATCGAAGATGGGGATCATGCAAACAGCAGGAGACTTTCCCTAAAGGTTCATTTGCAAGGTTCAGTTTTATGTGGAAATCTCTCCACCTCCTCTAAAGAGCAGGAACAAAACCGTACAGATGTATCAAAAGGAAAGTTGTAGCAGGGAAAATGTTTGTAAGTCTGGCCCTGTGTTGTTGAGACTCTCACCATGTCAGTAGAGACCAAGCCAAAGTTGATGACGATGGCGGTAAGGGTGAGGATGTTGCGGGCACTGTTGTTTTCATGGATCCAGCAGCATAACTGCTGCAGAGATGAAGGAGCGCACCTGAACTCTTCAGCCAGGGCCAACAGCAGCAGCAGCATGTAGATGAGCAGGAAGACTGAAAACTGGAGGACGGCCGGGATCAGCCTGCAGAGGGAGAGGAAGAGAGGAATGTACGTGGAAGAGGAAGGAAGTGTGTAAAGTAGAGGAAAAGTCAATCCACGGTAGAATTAAGAAACAAGAGGAAGCGTGTGAATTATATTCCAGAAAAGTGTGAATTTCATTTTCGATACTACCTCCAGATAACACAAAAGTAAACATTTTTAAATCCTGCAAATAAAGGCTTTGAAATCTATGGAAGCCCATTCCCGCCAGCAAAAAAAAAAATCAGATCACTAAAAAAAAAAAAAAAAAGAAATAAGATCACAAAAAAAAAGTAGTAACTTAAAAAAAAAAAAAGAAAAATGTAATTCACAAAAAAAAATGAAAAATCCACCCACAAAATTAATAATAAGAATTATAATAATTTTTATTTTTTTTTATTTTACTTTTTTTCCACCAGCAAAAAAATGTTGGTGCATCCATCTGTAACCATAACACTGACCAGATTTTTCCAGTTGCTATAGAAAGTCGAAATTATGAGATACTTTAACACAACAGTCATAGAAGCAGCTATGACATATGAATGGATTGTGAGTACATTGAAGACTTCTTTAAAACGTGGCTTTACAACACATGAAATACAGATGATGTTTCACATGGATTGTACTGAGCAAACGCACGTTTGTGTTAAAGTATCTCATAATTTCGACTTTCTATAGCAACTGGAAAAATCTGGTCAGTGTTATGGTTACAGATGGATGCACCAAAAGTTTTTTTTTTTTTTGCTGGTGGAAAAAAAGTAAAATAAAAAAAAATAAAAAATTATTAGAATTATTATTATTATTATTTTTCTTTTTTTTTTTAAGTTACTATTTTTTTCTTTTTATTTTTTTTAGTGATCTTATTTTTTTTTATTTTTTTTTAGTGATCTTTTTTTTTTTTTGTGCTGGCGGGAATGGGCTTCCATAGAAATCAAACAAACTTTCATGAAAGCTGAAATATTCAGTCAAAAAAAGTTACAAAGTTGATATTGCTCATTGTCTACATAAACAGATTCTTTAGGATTCTTCTAATGACTTTAGGCAATGTGAAAATATATTTGACCATATTACTTTTATAAAAACTTTACAGAGGTTAGCGTTTAATAAAAGGGCATTCAAATCTGAAAAAGCAAACAAAGTGCTCACAATGTGAGCTTCTACTGGACAACGTTGGTGTCTCCCTACCTGGGTGCAGGAATGAGGGCCTGGACAGCCATGAGAAAGAGGAGCATGATGAAGGAGCAGACCAGGTTGGAGTTGAACATTTCGTCCCTCATCTGGGAGAACTGGTAAAACCAAAAGCATCATTTACATTGCAGCATTGATTTATTTCCTCCGACCAAACACCGCCTGATACCAGCGCCTGTACCTTTTCCTCGATGTGCGGGTCTTTGAACACCAGGGTCAGAGGAGTGATGTGCTCCCTGTGCATGCGCTCACTGCTTTGAACCTCGATAGCGTCTTTGATGCGTTTGTTGATCTCCTTGGAGGTGGACTGGCTTATGTTGGGCAGTGAGCCGTTGGTAAAGGAGGCCAGGATCTGCAGGAAAAGAATACGGTGGTGTGAGATCAATCAGGTACGTAGTGCCAACGATAAAAAGCTGTTTACAAACACCTACACTGTTCATGTCAATGCCGTTTTTTTCAAAGTGCAGCTGCGGGTTCCAGGTTCGATTGGTTTTCTGGACTTTGGGGGGCTCAGCACGACCAACATTTTTCTTTTCCCTCTGAGGGACGATGAGGAAAGTGTCGATGTTGTGTTTGAGCAGGAACTCGTTCCTGTCACGGCCATGACCAGCTTCTGTCTTGTAGGTGCCTTCTAGACAGTCCAGAGTGGCCCTTGAGATGTGGATGCGTCTGGATGAGAGAAAATAAGAAAGAGAAAAGTATCGGTAATGTAATAATAATAAAAATATATTTGACTTTGAATAGTTTCATTCAGAATGAAGAAATATGCTTTTTAGAAGAGGAAGCCATAGACTTGATAAGCCTGCACTCTGTCAAGTATCAGTTGAAAGCAGCATGAAGCTGGATCTGGGTCTGTCCACGGTGGGTTAGTTGCTGAATCTGACCCGGTGGCATCAATGACAAGCATTAAGAATAACTATATAGAAATCGTCTCACTGATGGTCTCGCTTGCTTATGTAGGTCATTTAGAGGCATCTGTATTAAATAGTTTCAAGTTCCTCACAGTCTCTTTTACAGAAAGAAACATGTGGTAATCCAGGAAAAGATCAAATGTGTATACTGCTGAACGCTGGCACTAGCAGAGACCACTCACCCTGGTATGCCCCCGGCCTCCAGCATGTTGGCAATGCCCACGTCCCAGGACCAGACGTCAAACTGCCATTTCTGCAGGCCCAGCACCCCACACAGGACAGAACCCGAGTGGATCCCAATCCTCATGTCCATGTCAAAGTTCAGCTGCTTCCGCACGTACCTGGTGTCGGTGGGGAGCAAAGCGACGGCTAATAAACATAGAGTAGTGAAGTAGTGAAATAAAATCAACCCCTCAAGAACTCCAGCGAGTTAAGACTGACTGTATGGTGCTGATCATGTCCAGGCCCAACTCAACACAATGACGGGCATGGGCCTGCTGTGGCTCAGGGACCCCTGACACACAGTAGTAACAGTCTCCCAGTATCTTTATCCGCAGGCAGTGGTGCTCCTGTGACGACAAAGAGTCAAGACACCAGGGAAAAGAGAAAATAAGGTATCGATAGAATAAAAGTTATATCAAAAAAGAAGAGCTTGAATTCTCACATCTGCCAGTCGGTCAAAGCGTCCAAAGAGCTCGTTGAGGGTCCGGACCAGATCCTGGGCCGACAGGTTCATGGACAACAAGGTGAAGCCCTTGATGTCTGCAAAAAGAATGCTGCAAAGACGAGAGAAACAGAAAAGAAGTGGAACACTAACAACATACCGGTACACATTTCAATTGAAATAGAGGAGCCTGTTGAAGTGTTTGGTGCCATCCATGAGACACTTATGTGTACGTGTGTGTGTACCTGACGTCTTTGTACTGGTGGATGTAGATCTTGTGAAACTCCTGAGGGTTGATTTCATCTTCCAAAGAGCTCATGTCACCGATCATCTCCAAGGCAACAAAACGAGGCAGGATCGACAGCACCAGGCGCTCCTGTGTGTAAAAAACTCTATTTGACGGTGTATGGTTTAACATATTGAGCATGTCCCTGTCTTCATATTCCTCGAAGTCCAACCCATAGCACAACGGTAACAGTCACTGTACCTGTCTCTGGTTCTCTCGCTCGAGTTTGAGGCGACCCTCAATGCACCGCCGTGTCTCCAGGAAGACCTGTCTCTGGGCGTGGTCTGTCAGGTAGTGGATGAACAAGCCGGCTGTGTTCATTCCTAGGTACAGCAGGCCTTTGGCAAACACCTGTTAAAGACGTTAAAGTATAGTATGCTTAGACAGTAAAGTTAGCAATAAAAGAATGCCATTAATAAATAAATAAAAATGTTGGTTTGATAATGATAAATCAATGACAATTTCAGACTTTACACTTTGTAACATTTTCCTGGGGATATTTGAGACCCGTTAAGTTCAGTTGACTTTCTCACCTTTCTCAAAAGCGCGGCATCATTATAGTAGCATTGTAGTATCTCCACCAGCAGGTGCAGTACTGAGGTGAGGGAGCCGGCGCACATGGCCCACAGCAGAGGTAATGGCAGCAGCGTGTATGTCGCGAACAATGTGAACAAGACATACCACGTTGAGTCCGTCTCCAGTCCATACACCAGTCCTCCCAGCACCTGCGTGGTCTGCGACATCCAGCTAGCGAGGCCAGCGTAGTGAAGCCAACGCGGGGACATGGAATCTTTGCAGGTTAACACCACGATGCACAGCGCTACAGCTAGCACCATGAAAACGCCCGTCAGGCAGCCTCGCAGAGTGTCTGTGACCGCCTCAGGGACCATTGCAAGGTACATAATCAATATGTGTAACTTGGCCACGGCATCGATTACATTAGTAATGGCTAGAGAGTTGCGTCTTTGACAGGTGTAGTGTTGCTGGTAGAGTTTCTCCAATTCACGAGACTTAAAGGTGTGCCTCAGGCTGGGTATGTAGACTCCACGAATAGTGTGGCCCCAGTGCACAAAGAAGTCGGCATCGCTGCTGTATTCATTAATAAAAGAACCCCTGACACTGTTGCATGTGCTGGTGGAGCCTCGGGCCAGGGAATGGTTCACTCTAAATGAGGAGGAGCGGCGTTTTGTGATCCCTCGGGAGGCCTTGTTGCGGATTTGTCTGTTGATCTCCTCCATGTAGGTATCCGACACAAAGATTTTACTTGCTGGCTCCAAACCCACCTGTCAAACACCACAGAAAAGCAGGTGTGTTGGCTTTAACATCTGCCACTTTTACCATTACCAATCTTCGGCGTCAAACTGATTTAAGGCAAACTCAAAAAGAAGCAGCAATATACAAGCAACGGGTTTGAAGTCATCGTATAACACACTTCATTCTATCGTGTAAAACACAAAGGAACAGCAGTGTGTGCACTAGTAGTTCCATTAGCTGTTAGCCAAACACACCGTGCAGAACAATAACAGGTTGAGTGGTGAGTGAGGTGAAAAAGGAGTTTTGAGAATGCGTGAGTCAAGAGGTCATAGAACATGCAGTCATAACTGGGCACTCGAAATGTGTTGCAGTTTGCGGCAACAGGATGCGAGATCAGTCACGGACGCACAGACTCACACAGTCACACACACAATCGATTACATAACCTCTCCCCAGGCTTACACCTGGCGCCGATAATTCCAGTTCCAACTGGATGCAACAAATCTACTGATGATTGTGGGACAGAGAATCACCTTTGCACTGAGCTCCTGCTGGGTAATGATGTGTTTAACAGCGTTCTGCCAGAGCCTCTTTTTCCGCCTCAGCCCAGGGGACAGGGTCGGAGTCAGGTAGGACGGCTCACGCAGCTCCATGGGGGAGACCTGTGTCCTCTCAGAGAAGGTCACCATTGTGATGAGCTTAGCTCACCTCATCTGCTGGTCTCAGATCAGAAGGAGGCCGCAGCCTGGAGCAGGAACAGTGTCATCGTTGGGGGGGGGGGGAACAAGGAAAAGATGGTGATGAGATGTCAGACTTGCTTTTTCTCACACTATCAACGTACTCATTCTTAAAAGGGACACTCCACCAACTTTATACATTAAGTTCAGTAAACTAGTTTAGTTCCACTCAGCATGTGAAAACATCGGCGTAACGTCTTCTGTGGCTCTGGAGAAACTTTGTCAAGAAGATAACCCTGATGATGTCACAACGATGTCATCAGGGTTGTCTAAGCTTGGGCTTGGAGACCACATATTTATAACAGAAAGCTTTACTCAAAGCGAGGATGTCTCGACCTCAGCTGATTTTGATTATTTTATCAATTTTACCATTTTTGAAACAGATTTTCTACAAAAAAAAAACACATCAACATACGCTAAATTGAGCTAAAAAAAAAATCATAATTTGAACTATGAAAATCTTTATAAAAAAAAAATCTACACAGGACGTGTGTCCAATGAATGTGCCAACAACTTCTAAAAAGAACCATATCAAATCTTCATTAGTGTTCCAACCCTTCTTAAAATGATGATGATGTGGACAGAACTGGTTATGCTGCACACATTCAGCATGTTGGAAAGAGCCACCTGGTCGGCTCCACGTGCTGGCACAGTGTGTGCCAGAAGAAAAGCAGCTTCCCAACAACTTACCTGGTGGCCAGATTTAGATTAGATTTACAACTGAGCTGGTTAATGCACAGAGTTTAACTTCTCATTGTCCTTCTGGGTCTAGATGCTGCTGTCCCACCCACTCACAGTCCACTGTCAGCAGTCTGATCGTCAAAGACGGGATATAATAAAACACTTCATATTAGAAGAGCTGCATTTAAATCAAGGCTGTCACTACGGCAGCTAAAAATATTCCCCCTGTGAGTGAATGCTGTAATATGGCAGCATTTATGGACGTGTTAATCACACAGCAAGCATTCGAGTTTCTCTGCTGTGAAAGGATCATGTGTTACTCTTGTTACTCTAATATTAATATACAGACTTACAGACTTAGTTATTACATTTTAACACATGCACTTTTGCGTTTAGGCGCCCTGTTTGATAAAGTATACACCTGTTGTGTAGAAGCAGGATTTCTTGCACAACTTCACCTACTTCCCCGGTGCATGAACAAGAGGAAGAGTCTGAAGAGGACAAAACTCCAGTAACACTTGTAGTATAAAGAACAATTTCACTGTCAGGCTTGTGGCCACAACTGACCTGTATTGTTTTACATATTGTGTATCCACTCCTCGTGTCTAGCATTTGCCATAGGATATATTCGTCCAGCCCGTCATAATCCACTTGTGCTGGATCCATTGCAGAGGAATTGTATGCAGATCTGAATATTAAGGCATAATCCATGAAAGTGAAAATGAAACTTGAAACAGTCCCCACTGTGATGAAGTGTCCAAAACGGAGGCAGAGAAGGGGGGGTCAAGATGTGTGGAGACCTTCTGGCCTGGGTCACCACCAGGATTGTTTTGAAACGGCCACGAAGCAGAGCTGCAGGAGTGAGGAGTGCAAAGAGGATTAGTAAGTCAGCAGCCACTCTTACTGGACTGCAAAGCTGAGATCATTGGCACCAAGACAACGGCATGAAAAACGCAATGCTCTCAACCGTGGGCCAACTCAACCATTTATTTTAAGAGCAGAGTTGACATTTAAATTAAACAGCATTACGATCAGTGCTTCTTAATATGCTCTCTCTTTCACTTTACATTTTTCTTTTTTCATTGACTCTACTCTCATTCTGATGTCATCATTGAAATTGCAAGCTGAGTTGCTGTCTCCTTATTGCCTTTGTGCACTTGGTTATGTCAGTATGCTAAAGTGCAATTAGAGCCATAAAGTGAACAGCTAAAAACATTACCTAAAGGCTTATAAACCCAGGCAGATGAGCAAGCAAGGATGCTGAATCACCTCCCACCTGGTAACAGCACCCTGAGGTGATTCAACAGCAAATGGACGCTAATGAAACGGCCTTTACTAAACTAATTTCCAGGTGCCTCTTTGTGACCAACATTTTGAAGGAGAAACTATTTTGATTCCTTGCAGAAGAAAATATGTGTATGTTTTATTGTGTTTCATTCAATTGTGAGCTATATTGTGTGGGCTTCAGGATATTATTAAAAAACACAAGTGTCACTGTAACACTCTCTAAATATTCTCTGAAATATGTTATTTATAAAAACACTATAGATGATTGATTGAATATTTTGAGTAAATATATATATATTCTGAAAAACATTAATATACTCTGCTGCTCAGTATCTTCTTAAGTTTGTCCTTTCTATATCAGGCTGGTTCATGTTAATGGACTAATCTGTAACCAATGCACAAATGTTCTGATCATTTTCGTGGCATTGTTAGCTATTGCTGTATTGTATTAGCATTTTGTGGTTGATTCACTGAGTCGTTAGAGCATCCTGAGGTTGTTTTTCACAAGTTACCCTTCAACAAATGAGAAGGATTATTCCATTCAGATTCAACTGTTACAGTTAAGTATTTACCTGCTAATCGTATTCTCTTGTTTGCTGTTTGAACATGACACCACTGATGATGAAGAGCATTAGCTGATCATCAGCAGGTCTGTGGTCCCTGTGGTTGTAAGCTGGTTAAAGTTTTTCAGACTGGCTTTGCTAATTTTGGCCAGGCCTCTAAGGCTGATCTAAGGAGTTGCCATCTGTCAAACCATGATTGCGTAGCTCAGACCTTTCTTGCTGATTACTGTCGATCTAAAAATAGCCGCCAGGTCTAAGGCAATTAGTTCTACGGTGCTATGGCTGCTAATACATCGGCATATCTCTCTTAGACTTGGCAAGCATGAAGTAAAGAAAGCACCATTGAATATGTTTAATAAGATGCCAGTGTTACTAGAAACAATGAGCTCATTCTGACATAGCATAGCCTTTGTGGTAATGATGAGACATTTAAGTTAATGCTCACGAGTGTCTGTCAACTGCACAAATCTGTCGTTTCATTTAGTGACTCTATTTGGAGTGCCTCTGAACTTGTGTCCACCTGAGGGAGGAGTTAGGATGAATTAGTCCATTCAGGGCAAAACCCCAGAAGCTAGTTAGTATTAAGGCCTGCTTTGGCTGTCCACTAATCAGCTGATTCTCACATGCATTCAAGTGAGACCAGCAACAGAACTGACCCTTTGGTCTACGTGCTTGCCAAGTAACACAGTGTTGATGTTGTTGCATCACAAACACGTATGTGTGCCATTGGACTACAGTTGGACAGTGAATGCATGCCAGCTTTTGTTGGCAGTTTCACTAAGCTCTTGAAAGTGAAGACATGTACAGGTTCAGTAGGATCAAAGTGAAACAACAATGCTGACGAGAGTGAGTGAGAGTAAGGAGCACTAGAGGGAACAAAGACAACTTTTCAACGTGTAAAGCTTGCTTTAATGTTTTGTCAGAGACCTTGGCTGCAGCTTTTATGAGGTTCACATTTTCTACACAGTTCTGCAAATTATTTTCTACTCTTGCACTAAAATACAAAAAGTATATCCTGTAATGACACCAAACCCTTAGTTTTGAGCTGTAGCTTAGCCATCATTAGCTCAACAAGTAAGATGGTATTACACCAATCTGGGGGCTGAAGAGATGGCAGCAGCACAAGGGGACAAAGATACTGTCACATACAAGACTCAGGGATCCGATGGCTCAGTGGGCCTAAGAAAAGTAAATGCCATGGTCCAAACAGGAAGCAACGAGTTAAGTCTTCAAAAAAGGTTGCAGATAATGTGACACGTAGAGTGCCTCGGAAGCTGAGTGGTAACAGCACCATGCCACATAACTGCAATGTGCTGGGTTTGATTTTGGCCTTGGGACTTTTGTAGCGTGTTGCAAAAAAATTTGACACTTCATGTACACCAATTATGATATATTGACCTTAAAAATACTTAGGTCTTAGGTCATGTCATTTGCAATGAAACTGGTTTATGCACATTAATAACTTCAGGAAATTGCCGACTATTTTGCTCATAACAATCTCTTATCAGATTCTCCTGACTCACTACTGTCACCAACTGGTAGAAAGAAATACTTCCAAAAGCAGGATGTCCCATTCACAGATACAGGCTACAGGCTATATTTTTGAATAAATCTGATGGTCAGACTGAATTGCCTTTTTGAATCAGTAATCATTTATTTTTCTTCATTCTTGCATCACTTAACAAGTCTGGATGGCTGAACTCTGCAACAGGTCTGCATAAATTAGGATATAGGATGTGGGAGTGTACACATAAAAGGGAATTGCACACTCTAAATAGGTCCGAATAATCATTCACTTATCAATACAAAAGCATGTTGTCCTTGTACACAAAACAAGTGAAGCTTTACTCTGAAATGACAATGTCTAACCATGTGGTGATTTGATTCCTCTGAAAGCAATGTATGTCAGCTATAATGAGGAGAGCAACATTAGGCTATCATATTTAAAAATAAATCATAATACACTTATTATTCTGGAATGTTATAGCATTTATTTGACCAAACATCTGACCAAGTGTTTGTATGATATGCTGTTCAATATGTATCCAGTAAAAAAACAAAGAGTTGTGAATAAAGATAGGTAGTGGGCGCCTAGACTGCACGTATTCAAACATGACACTAGTGACTGGTGGTGGGCTGTTACCTATTTAGTGCTAACGTTAGCCAGTCACATCTGTCAGCTGGAGGAACAGTAACGCTGTGACTAAATCTATGCTGTCCTGGGCTGAACTTTAGTCAAGGTGGCTGACGTTAACTGTCTGCATGCCACACATTTTAAGGATTTTAATTCTGTTCACTTCATGGTAAGTAATTAGTGTTGACATCAATTAACGTTGACAGCCAGGGGGATTCTCGTTGAGCAAGTCAGTCAGCTAGCTCACGTTAGCATACTTTGCTACTAGCATAGCCGAATGCTATGGCTCTGAATTATGAGTTAATGTTGTTATATTTGATAGCCGTGAATGTATGTCTAAACCTAATCGAAATCAAGGGAAAGTAAAGAGTAACCTAAGCTATCACGAGAGGGCAAATTAACGTGGGATGAAAACCTTTAAAAGCTAGCATTGCTAACGTTAGCGTTCGTTTTAATTACAGGCAACTGTCATTATTTGGGATTTCTGTCCCGGTGTATTATAAGATGTTAACTATCGTGCATTAAATGACTTGCTTGGCACGGGTCAGGTTAAACGTTAACGACCGGTACTTCCCGTGTTGTGATGACAACAACATGCTTGAGTGCAACGGCTAATTTTTGGAATACAAACTTGCACAGGCCAAAGACAATCCAGCAGTTTTCCTGATTTTCGGACCCGCCGCTGGAGACTCCTATTCGGGGCTGAAGTGCCACCCATCTTCTTGCCTCTGTGAACCTGGAAGAGCACCGCCGCCTTGTGACAAGCATCCAGCATGACAGGTGGGCAACCCCGAACTATTAAAACACCTGTACTGTGTCTGAAGGCATCATGTACGGCCCTCCAAAACTTTAATATGGACAGTGCAGAAGAAGTGGGCTGCTGAGGACATTACAGCTAGTTTGGGCTGCTTCACCAGATCCACAATAGATCATTACTGATCGTGGAAGCTATGTATCAGTGTCCCAGGTGCGTGTGTGTGTGTGAATTTGCACAGAAATCTCTCACCAGACATTTTGCCTTTGTTGGTATCTCTGCTGATGGCTACATTCCTTGAACCTCAAGCCCACTGACTGAATGGCTGTCCCACAGTGCCCTTCTCTCTCCCAGCCTCTCTCCACCCTCCTCTCCCTGTGTCTCCCTGCCTCTCTTTGGGTGGATAGTGAGGTCCATTGTGTTAGTGAGATGTTTATTAATGAGAGAGGCGCGCACACGGAGAGCAGAGCTGCTGTTGAAGGACTAATCGCTAATCTCTTTGTTAATTCGGTCAATCTGCCTATGTACTAACATAAGACGCCTCGAGACGGGGACATGCAAGTTGGTGTTCAGAAAGGACTCAAAGGGATTTGGGAGTTTGTTCCAGTGTGAAACTTTGAAAAGAATTTGGAGATGGCTTTTCTGTTTAGGCTTGACTAAGGGAGTGTATGTTTTGCGTGTGCATGTGTCTTCAGGTTTATTGCAGTTGTGGATGCATGTGAGTGAGTAAACTTTGCTATCAAGGAATTGCGAATTTGACGGCGGTGAGTTTTTGTGAGTATTGGTCGGCTTTCTTTTCAAACTTTTTTTTTTTGTTAAATTATAGCCATAGAATTAAGGATTTTCAGCGTGTTGCTTATAGTTTTGCGTGTTTGTTTTTGGCTTTGGTTAGGAGTTTTTCTGATCCTGTAAAAGGAGTAGTGTGTGTGTGTGTTGGCGTGTCTCTTTGCCTGCCATGCCCTTGCCTGCGCCCGATGTCCCGGCCTCTCAGAGGCTGGCACTGGATTGTCGTACCCTACTGGACCATCGCATTGGCAAGGGTAAGTGACACAACACCACCTTCTCTGTTCTCCCTCTGGCTCCTTCTCTGTTTCTGAACAGATCATTATTTCACAGAAAAGTTGCTTTCTTCCACATGGTTCCAAAAATATGTCGAGCCGCAAAAAGGAAAGTAGCGATTGGTTTTGACTTGCTGTCTTGTAAAAATTGATTTAGCATATTTCATAGTTTGTAGAGGGTACTTGAACACTTGAATAGGCCAACAGAAGAAACGCTGGCTGTGATTGGTACTTGGCACAGGTTGCTGTAGAAGAGTGATTTTTAAGGAAATTTCTTTCATTTTCAGTCTGTGTCTTAATGTTTACTGATTCATAAAGTCTTAAATGCTCTCCGTTGGGTAAGAGATGCTTAGTGATCCACTGGGAATATTGCTGATCAGCAACCGGAATATCTGGCATGCGAGAACGAGCAACACAAAGCTTGATTGTAAAGGATTAGGATTAATATTCAAGCAATGCAATATCACACAAGATCCTTGTAAAAACTGGAAATTCACAGTAAGTGTAGAGCTGAATAAACCTGCTCTAAGCTGCGATGAAAGCAGATGGTCTCGTACAGTAAGAGGATGCAGACTAAAGACGAACAGCTCGACTGGGAGCAATTCGCCACCATCTTTTAATTCAATGAAGCAATCCTGATGTGGTCCTCTGCCCAGGTCCTGTGACAGCGGAGAACTTTTGGTGATTGCAAAAACCCAGCTTTATAAGGGAACTTCACTTTCTCACACCGTACAAGCCAGTTCTATCTTAGATTGTTTCCAAATCATCTTTTTAAATGACGAGTCTTAAAAAAAATCCATGCAATGTTTTCTATAAACTGATGTTTGGAATAATGGGGAAAAAGGTAAATGAAAAAAAAGATAAGTCGGCATACATTTTATTTCAAGCTCTCATCCATGCGATTCCAATGACACTGCAGCATCATCGGGTTTCTGGTTTGTAGTAGTGGATACTATTTCACAGTTTTACATGAGAAATAAGCAGTAAACGTGGTTATATAATCACTCAGACATTTTGGTATTCGGCTCGACAATGAATGGAAATGTGACAGAAAGTTGCATCAGCAGAGAAGGAAAAACTGAAAGTAAATAAAGCAGGAGGCATGATGATGATGAGGGAAAAGAGTGACGCTGACGTGGATAGAGGAGGAGAAGGAGACTGCGTGGGTGGGAGGTCTTCTCCCTTTCGATCCCTGTAGTGCATATTTCTGTCATATTCTCACCCCACCTGCCCCCTTTTGTCCCGTTTCTTTCTCTGCGACTGAGAAAATGGTTAGAAGCGAGGTCGGTGGGTTTGTGTGTGTGTGTGTGTGTGCCAGCATGTGAAATCTGCCCCCCCCCCCCCCTTCAGAAGGAGCGCTGTTGCAGAAGACAAACGGGAAAATCCAAGGTCATCACGGCAGGCTTCTCTCTGACGTTGCCTTTCAGCCCCCTGTGTGTGCGTGTGTGTGTGTGTGTGTGTGTGTGTGTGTCTGTCTGTCTGCACGGCGGGGAGAGTGTGTGTAATTCAGTGCATCGAGTCAGGCTCTGCACCAATCACGGTGCGCATTTTAGCTCCAAGTGCACACGTGCAGGCGTTTATACCAGAGTGAGCGGTCGGTGTGTGTGTGTGTTTTCAGTGCCTCTTGGCACAGTAGTGTCTCTATAACTGAAGCTGCATTGAGAAAACACAAGCGTCTGTAGTGAGGGACTCTCAACATCACGATCGATGTACGGTAAGAATTACAACCGGTCTTCCACTTTGTGTTTGTGAGCTGTGAGCGTGTGTGTGTGTGTGTGTGTGTGTGTGTGTGTGTGTGTAATGTGAAGCAGCCAGCGTTCAGCCAGTTTTCCTACATTCTACAAACACGTTTCCTCATAGCTGACGGACCGCAGATGTCACCACAGTGTAACGTCTCCTAAAGGCACATTATGGGAACCTGGACTCTTGTGAAGATACCGCTCTATTAAATTAGGAGACACCGCTTTTGAAGATGTTTATTTTTGGTAATGAGACACTTGTTTTTTTTTACTCAAATAGTTTCCTTCTGTCATATTCGAGGTGGTAACGTGTTCTTCTCTACACTTGTAAACACATTCAGCCAAATGTTGTAGTTATCTGTATGGTGGACTTTGAGATATTGTCATGAGTATATATATGTTTCATTTTCTTGTAATCCTCTCGTTTTTATGATTCTTCAATATCTTACGTAGCACATGTTAACTCCATGTTTGAAAACAGGAAACGTAGTCTATGTGCTGTTAAAGGGACGGTGGTACTTTTCTGTGAAACTTTGAAATAATGAAGTAATAATGAAATCCCCCTTTTGGTGTTAGCGTTTACTGTCTGCCGCTCTGCTGTTACTGGGACATGTTGATAAATGGTTCGTTGATTAGCACTGATTACAAATGTAGTCGGCTTTGCTTTTGAGTTTGCAGACTATTGATGGAAAAAGAAAAAAGGCTTCGGTTAGAAGGCTGATGAATACAGACGCTGCGTACTAGGAGAACAAGCTCAGTTAGGCTTCGCTGTGCAGCGCGCTGCTGTATTGGAAGCGGTTCTCTGGGCTCGAGTCCCTCGTAGCCCAGTTTCACCGCCTGTTTGACTGTGATTCATAGTGTGTCGGATTGGCCTTGTGTCATGAGGATTTGTTGGCAGCCGGGGTCTGTACATCAGTATGTTGCTCGCATTATAACAGCCATGTTTGCTTCCACCCTCGGCAAAGTGTGTGCGCAGTGTGCATGCGTGTCTATAGCCTGAAGATCCATTCTGAGGTGGGGGGTTAGATTGATGTTGTGGTTATATACGCAACACATTTAAATAGCTGTCCTTATCTGCATGCCCTGGTGACAAAAAATGTCTTCCTCTTTGTCACGCTTTTTTTAACGCTATCAGCCTCTCCTCCACAGTACTCTCCTCGTCTCTCTCAAACTCATTGGGCGACAGATAATGTGCATATTTGTTTGGCAGTTGAATCCGCCGGGCTCATTATCTAAATATTTTCGTGCGCTCTCCTCGCCTCTTGTCCTGTTCTCTCTGCGTATATAGATCTGCTGTGTGCTTTGCATTTTACTGTGAATCTACACACTAAGGATGTTTTGTCCGTTTTTGTAAAAATAGCAGGACTTGGTCTGTGTCCCCCCCCCCCCCCCCCCCCCCCCACACTCTTATGTAATAACACTCCTGAAGGGCAACATGCATTCTGACCGTCATGAGAAAGTGTCATGTATTATGCACAGGTGTACATACACAGCGTGCAGGTGGCAACATAGGGCTTAAAACCAGTGCTTTGCATGGCCGAGGTGAAGGTGAGGTCTAAATGTGTATTGACGCTTCTGTCACGCTCTCTCACAACCACACACACACACACACACACACACACACACACACACACACACACACACACACACACACACACACACACACACACACACACACACACACACACACACACAGACAGATCCAAAGTGTGTTTGATATTCTCCTTGCAGGACTATATTTACTCTCTTTAGGTACAACAGAGCTGCTTCAGGCTGCTACGATACTGCAAGATCTGCCGGGCTATTCGTCACACACTTATTTTCCTCTAGATATTAAATTAATTTTGTCTGAGATATTAATGAACAAATGCAGATTTGGTTTGTGGTGTGCTATTGTCCAGGGCTGATAGGTGCAGCAGTACTGCAATTATCACTTGAACGTGTTTGTGCGAGTGTGTGCAGGATATTTGTATTTATTTTGATGGTATCATGCACAAACATGTCTCTCAGAGCTTTTTTTTCTCCACTATGTTTCTCACTTCCTCTCTCCATCTCCTGCTCACCCTAATGTGGAAATGTTAAGCTGACATCCTGGGGGAAATGGAGAGTGTAATCTGTTAATGTACCAGCCCGTCGTTACAGGGATAAATATAGCGTTGTGATTGGCTGGGCTCCTTGCTGTGGTGATATGAGGGGCTGGAGACCCCTCTGCACATGTGTACACATTATGCACACGTTAATTCATTCTGCATGGATGTGTAGCTTAGCATCACCAATCAGGGAAATGAGTAAGATGCGTCACACGGGCCAAAGTTCCCCACGTCTGGTGCACCAGGCTGCAGAGATGTCCTCCTATACCAACAACCAGTAATTCATCGCTCCGTGCTCCTCAATGTGTGTGTGTGTGTGTGTGTGTGTGTGTGTGTGTGTGTGTGTGTGTGTGTGTGTGTGTGTGTGTGTGTGTGTGTGTGTGTGTGTGTGTGTGTGTGTGTGTGTGTGTGTGTGTGTGTGTGTGTGTGTGGGGGTTTAATGTGTCAGTGTGTTTGGAGCCACTTGGTGTCCAGCCCCTAAATGTGTCAGCTTGCCATGCAGAGTGGGTGGATGTCGTGAGACCCCCTGTGTGTGTATGTGTGTGTGTGTGTGTGTGTGTGTGCTTTTCACCGCTGTCGTCCAAATCCTTGTCCACCCACCTTGCTGATCTCTCTTAGCTGTTTCCACACTAACCCACCATTATCAACACCAGAAACACTCTCTTTGTTTTTCGCACAAACTCAACACAACTCTGAAGCTGGTCAGTGTTCTCTCTGTGAGGCAGCCGGAGTCATTTCCAATAGAAACATTGTATTACAGCTCACTTTGAAGCACATTAGGAGCAAAATATGTTAATAGTAAATGGGAAAATGATTGCAGTTGCATTTTTAGAGCTGTAAACTATTTATCAAGCAAAAATGCACAAAAAAACCCCACTGCTTTCAGCTTCTCAAATTTGGGGATTTGCTGCTTTTCCCCTTTTTCATATAATTTAAACTGAATATTTTGAGGTTTTTAGAATGTTGCTTGGATATTTTGAAGAAAAAAAAAGAACAAGTTTATTGATAATGACAATAATCATTAGTTGCAGTCCAATAGCATTTATTGTTAAGTGACTAGCACGTACCACTTTGCGCAACATCAGCTGGTTTTCATCAAACCTCTGAAAACTTGGAAACTACTTTTCTGCTTTAAGATTGATTGGCTTTTGTCAAAACTGTTCAAAATGTATAGTTAAAATATAATATTTATTATTGTGCGTGCAGTTGGCCTATGCCAGCTGTTCTAAAAACAAACAAGCAATAGCATCAACTTTAAAGTCATAAAGAATAAGTGGCTAGAATAGAACTTGCCTGTAACCAATTGTAATGGAAAATGCGTATGCTTGCAGTGCACCACAGGAGTGGAAATAACATGTAAATTGCTACACCCACTGAGCTGTTAAAATAATTGTGGAGCACTACTGTTTTCCCTGTGTGTGTGTGTGTGTGTGTGTGTGTGTGTGTGTGTGTGTGTGTGTGTGTGTGTGTGTGTGTGTGTGTGTGTGTGTGTGTGTGTGTGTGTGTGTGTGTGTGTGTGTGTGTGTGTGTGTGTGTGTGTGTGTGTGTGTGTGTGTGTGTGTGTGTGTGTGTGTGTGTGTGTGTGTGTGTGTGTGTGTGTGTGTGTGTGTGTGTGTGTGTGTGTGTGTGTGTGTGTGTGTGTGTGTGTGTGTGTGTGTGTGTGTGTGTGCGCGTGTGTGCGTGTGTGTGTACAAAATAAATAAATAAAAAGTATATGCAATCCCTCTTCTCCTCCCAAAAATCTCGTCCCTCTCTACTGCAGTGCTGACAGATTTGTGCTGGACAGAGAAGATGCAATAAGTAGCACTAATCTGTGACTCATTCGGTGCATCACAATCCTCCTCCCCCGTCACACCTCCATCTCTCTTTCTCTCTTTAGCTGCCTGTGTCTCTGTCACTCTTTTTGTCCTCAACCCTTTCCACTCGTGGGACCCGCTGCATTTTCATTAAATCCTCTGCGACTCCTACACTCGGGGCCCGGGGGCCAATACAGCAAGGATGAGAGAAGGTGGTAGAGGAGAGGTTTGGTGGGTTGCAGCAGGAAGGGACAACGGCAGGGAGGGAGGGGTGCAGAAGAGGCCTCATTAGTGTTTGAAGTGATGGAGGAGAGAGAGAGAGGGCAGCACTATGAATAGACACCCGGCTGTCGGAGATAAGCCTGAGCACCAGCACAGCTCCTGCTGTGGAGTTCAGCAGAACTTTTAGAGAGCACACCGAGGCCTTTAAACAGAGGTTCAGGGCCTAAAGATCCCTTTTTACTCTATTAAGAGGCTTTTCAAGGAGATGTTGTCCTGTACTGACTGCCCTCCTCCCAGGTGTAGGTCACTGATAACACACCAGGAGGCGAGTGAATGCAGGGACGCTGGCTCAGGAGGTAGAGCGGGTCTGCCAGGGTCGGGGATTCAAACCTCCTGTCCACTTGTCCTTGGGCAGCACTCCAAATTGTAGCACGTTGCATGGTAGCTTGCTGTCATCGGTGAGTGTGTGTGTGAATGGGTGAATGAGATGCAAATTGTAAAGGGCTTTGGATAAAAAGCTCTTATTCAAGGCAGCCATTTAATCTGTATTGCCTCAGTGCTTTGCTGTGAAAGATGGTCTCCATACATACTGTACCTACAGGGCCAACCAGTAGTGTTCTAAAGCCACATGGTCCTTTGTTTGAAATAAGGAAATATGACAGAGAACATGTTGGTTTCATGGCAGTCACATCCTTATTGTAATCCTCCTTAAAGATTTAAAAAGAGTTGGGAATGAACCAAAATATTAAATTTATTAAGTATCCTTATTTAAATCATCACCTTAGTGAAATTCACACAACATATCTACGAATGAATGAATAAACTCGTTTTGATTAACGATTTATTGTTGGAAGTCAATTTTCAAGCAAAAATGGCAAAAAGGAATTTGTGATTTCAGCCTCTAGGAAGTGGTGATGGCATTTTTTTTTTACGATTTTCTGACATTTTATAGACGATAAAAAGTTGATGATGGGATTTCAAGTGTTTTGTGTTTAAATTAGTTTAATTTGCTCTATATTGTGGTTGTACATCACATGGAGATCTAATGTATTGCAGTGGGAACTTGGTTGTTGTGTGTCTTGTGAAGCGGTGTTATAGCTGAGGTCAGCTCATCCATTTGTATTAGTGAGTCGGACACGCGGCGGCTTATTGCCTCTGTTATCTGTGTGAAATGTGCACAGTTGGTTCGTTTTAATATTGAGAAAGATTTTTTTTATTTTTTTTTGTGTGATTTTTTTTATTTAGTTTTTTGGACGTGTAGCACAGTTGACAGCTGGTTTGGGCAAACTAATCTCTGTATGATGCCGTCTGTCTCACAGTGTGGACAGAGTGGATCACAAGGCTTTTCCCTGGCTTTGTTGGTTGGTTGATGAGTTCTTTACACTAAATGCACCTACATGTCTGTACATCTACTGTATGTCGTATATACAGCACACTGTGAGGCGGGGGGGGGGGGGGCAATTGGGCAGCTGGCAATTTTGTTAATATCCGGTCAGTATGCACTCAAAATGGGGTTTTAGTGCCACTTCAGCAAGAAATGCTTCAATCTGTGTAACAGCAAAAATGCATAATGAAACATTTTTCCTTTGGGAGAAAAGAGGGAGGGGAGCTGATGTTCGGGGGGAGGAAGGGAAGAAGAAAAGTGTTTTTTAGCAGATTGTTTTGCTTGTCTAACATACATTACATTCCTACTGTCGGTTATCAAACCAGTCATTAGAAGTGACTGCATTGCTTTCAGCAGAATGACCTACTTTCTGTCATTAGTGTCTTTTGTGACTAAATTCATATATCCTTGTTTGGTGTCAGCAGGGAGATAATAGTTGTTATGCAGAGCTGCATAAAACGTTAAATTATGTTAAATGGTGTTTTTGGAGGTTATAGCTCTCTTTTTTTTGTTTTGTTGTGCTTTCTTCGTTGGTCCCTTTATGACTCACCACTGCTGAATTTCTTCAACCAATCACAATCCAGCCCTCTCTTTGCTGCCTCGCTTGCTTTTCTCCTCAATGCAAAGTCAGAGAAATCAATCGTGTGTGTGTGTGTGTGTGTGTGTGTGTGTGTGTGTGTGTGTGTGTGTGTGTGTGTGTGTGTGTGTGTGTGTGTGTGTGTGTGTGTGTGTGTGTGTGTGTGTGTGTGTGTGTGTGTGTGTGTGTGTGTGTGTGTGTGTGTGTGTGTGTGTGTGTGTGTGTGTGTGTGTGTGTGTGTGTGTGTGTGTGTGTGTGTGTGTGTGTGTGTGTGTGTGTGTGTGTGTGTGTGTGTGTGTGTGTGTGTGTGTGTGTGTGTGTAAAAAAAAAAAAAAATCTTGTGACCACATTCTTTCCATATCTGACTACCTTCACTTTGTCCGTTTGATGTTCTTAATCTTGGACCCAGTGGTTTGAATGATGGCATCACGCCACGCCACTGGTGATTATAATCCAACATTTGGCAGCTTTTGTATTGTTGCAGGGAACTAAATGACTCTGCAGTTCAGTGGACGCTTGCTGTATTTCTTTGCCCTGATACAGTGAAAGCTAGTGATGGACGTCTGTCGGTCTGTGTTCAGCAGTGCTTCTCTGCACTCCAGCCGATCATCTGAACCTATCGCAGCACGCTATAAAGCTTAGCACCTAATAAAATGAACCGCGTGTATATGTATATTCAAGTGTGTCTCTTAAACAAGGCCCTAACATTAATACTGGGACGATTGTCCGTACTTGCCGTACCCATTATTATTTGATTAGCTGCAGCTGTGTTTTCCTTGCCGACGAGTCGATTTGACAGTCGTTACAGCTCCACATGTTTTTTTCATTTATTCTTTGGTTAACATTTATGTTCTTGCTTTTCATCTTTAAGTGTCCCACCAATTCCTTTGTGGTGCTACAGTATGCTGATAATGTGAAGCCATTATTGGCTGCCTTAGAATGGCTGTATGTCACTGATTAGTGTCAATAACTACCTAAACCTACAGTACGTTACCCAATTTAAGACGTACATTATTACTTTGACTCGGATGAATAGTGCGACAACAGAGAAGGAGGAGAAAAGAAGACTTGCTTGCGCATTGTTTGCATTTTGTTTTTATTGTCACGTTGCAAGTGTAACTGAGCATCTCTCTCTGCCTTCCTCCCCCATCTCTCGTCTTCCTCAGGGGTTTGTGGTTGTTGCGGGGCGCTCAGGCCTCGGTACAAGAGACTGGTGGACAACATCTTCCCAGAAGACCCGGAGGTGAGAAGCTCGAGTGTTTCTTTTAATAAAAACCTTTCTGAACCCTAAAACAAGTACGTTTATTGTCTGAGGTCGATAACCATTCCCCTGTTGTCTGTATGATTGTGTACATCCGACAAATCCCATTGGAACCAGGTTGGCCTACTTAAGTACGTCATCCCTGCAGCACTTTATTCAGGTTAATTTAGACAAGAACAGTGCACAACCAGAACACATATTTAAAGAATGTAACAAAAATGCGCTGTAGCAGATTTAGCTGGAAGCTTTTTGATCTGTAGTCCCTGGAAAATAAATATAAACACAGTGTTGTGGTATTGTCTGAGATTTTAAGGAAGAGTGAGATAGAGGGGATAAGAAAACAGCCTCCAAACCTAACTATCGACTTCAAAGCTGTCGGTATCAAGCCTCAGCTCACCGTTTGAGATCTGATCCAGATGACTCATAAAGAGAATCATTTGAGTGGAGAAGAACGAGACGATTTGTTGCAGAGATTTCTTGCCTCTTTGCTACCGCAGTAACCCACTTTACCAATCGCATCTGTGGCCAAGTCTGCAGCATACAGGACGTACTAGTACAAGCAGACCTCGTTTTTCGTGTGCGTCAGGTCATTGTACTCCCAGGGCTGCTGAGACTGTAACTAACTGTATCCCAGCAGCCGGGGAATAACGAAGCCGTCTGATAACATTTACATTAAAAGTGTTTCTCCCAGATAATTGGTGGTAAGGGGCACCACAGTAGTGTGCGTTGCTAGTTTCACTTGGACTGCTTATGCTTGGATTTTATCATTAGGAAGAAATTACAAATGATATTGCAAAGCAAACCGAAGCGGCGCAATCGCCCGGTGCTGACCTGTAGAATAAGCCACTGATGTGTGGAATTGGCCCTTTTTTCTTTTTCTCACAGCAGAGATTTTGACTTGAAAGGGCCGGTGCAACTAATAACATTAACGAGGCCCTCATTTCACTTGGGTGTGCCAGGAAGCTGTGCCAATGAGCCGGAGTGCATAATAGGAAAGCCCACGGGACGGTTTAGATCTTAAATTGGACCAAAAGGCAGTTGATGCTACATATAATATGAGAAAAACCCACAAAGTGGAGAAATGAACGCTGGCTGAATTCCATTTAACTGCTTGAGTTCAGGCTCCCGGTGACACACACGCCTGCTCACTGTCGTGACTTACTGGAGTGCTTGAATAGATCGTTGTAAATGTAATTAGTAATTCCGGTGCTTTTACTAGTCAGAATGGGATTCCTGCTCGCATTTCTCTCGCTCTCTCTTTTTTTTTTTTTCGGGGCATTTCTGTAAATGATGAATGATGTTCTGCCCGTGTATCACGGTCAGTATTTTTAGAGACACTTTGCATTGCATAGCTTACAGGATGCTTGGAGGGTATAACTCCCAACAAATCCTCCCTGACCAGACTGAAGAGCAGTGAAGTGGGCCAAGGGGGGAAAGTAGGCGGTGGAACTTTGTGAACTAGATTTACTAATGCAATTTGGGTTTTAAGGAGAAGCACCCACTATTGCATCAGACATGTTTATGGAACAGTAGTGGAACACATTCATTAATCATGATCTATTTACCCTGATTTAGTGCAAAATGCCACTGATGTTTTCTTCCTCGGTGAAAGCAAACGGACGTTTTGTCTTAATCAGCTGCTTCTTTGTTTAGTTGACATAGCAGACTCGTGTGCATCTCATGTTTTTGTTTTGGGTGTAACAATCCTCTAGGATACTAAACCATGCAAATGAGAAGCTAAAGTGTTCTTATTTTCTCTATCTTGTTGTTGTCCCCCCCTCTCTGTCTCCCTCCTAGGATGGGCTGGTGAAGGCCAACATGGAGAAGCTGACATTCTACGCTCTGTCGGCTCCAGAGAAGCTTGACCGTATCGGAGCCTACCTGTCTGAGAGATTGTCGAGGGATGTGGCCCGACACAGATACGGGTGAGCGTCAGTCACTCGTCATTCAAAACGCATCAAGATTTCGAAAAAAACATTTTGGCTGTCTCTGGCCTAAAAAAAAATACTGTTTGCACATTTTTTTTGTATTGTTTATTCTCTGCCACACATGAACTTAACTGATTTAAAATTCAACACAGTTGAAGTGACCGCATTAAAATCGTGATAAGAATCTAAAGTCATCTTGCTGTGAAGTAATAGACGGTGCACAGATTAGCCTTTCATGATAAAGATTTCCACTGACGGTCCACCAAAGAGCTTAAGATGCTTTAAAGAGCCCCATTTAAAGACCTGTCTAAAGGGATGCATGTCTCATGTAACACACATGCAAACTGGATAAGGAACTGTTTCTACGCCATTGATTTTACACCAGATATGTCTGTGTTCTTTACACTTTTCTGTCTGTATAATGAAACCTATCTATTGTGCACTCCTTACAAAGTAGCCAAGTAGAAGGGGAGGCAGGTTGGTGTTGTTTTTCTAACAACATTGCTGGTGTACGGGCATCAAGGCTTTCTGTACACTCTGTACTTACTTTATATTCCGCAGGAGTTGATGATTTCTATGACTCATGACGAGGACCAATGCAAACAGCCTGTACAGATTACATTTACACTTGGCAGAGTGCGGCTGAAATCTGTTCAATATGCGACTTTCCATAGTTCTTCTGGCAGAGCTTATCACATTTATATTTCTGTTTCTGTGTGCAGTTAGACATTTAGAATATCCATATATACGATATCCAAACAGTTGTCATTGCCTACAGGGGTTAATGGTGTCATCCAGATGTTTCTGTGTCTCTTTCCCCTCCTATTCAGGTATGTGTGCATAGCCATGGAAGCCCTGGACCAGCTGCTGATGGCGTGCCACTGTCAGAGCATCAACCTGTTCGTGGAGAGTTTCCTCAAGATGGTGCGCAAGCTGCTGGAGTCAGACAAACCCAGCCTGCAGATCCTCGGAACCAACTCGGTGAGTTTAAACGACTATATATTACCAGTTTAGAACGTCCGTCAGATGTTTTATTGTTTTTGCAGCTGTGAAGCAAATAAATTAAGAAAACCCTGCACATTATAAAACTTCATGATACGCATTTAGAATTGTGTTTAGTTTAGTTTATGCCAATATTAGGGAATTTTAGGGGTACTATCTGATCAAACGTTGACAGGCTGCTTTTACTTTCTTGATGGGATGGCACAAAGTAAAAGATGTTAACCTTTAGAGGAATACTGCGGCAGTATTTGAGAAAGATCAGAGCTCAGCGAGGGAGTGACGGCGATGAGTATCCTCCGATGTGCAGCTATCGGCGCTGTTGGATGAGCGGCAATCAGATTAGCTGCAGAACCACAGCGGCAAAGCTCTGCAGAGATCGACGCGTCACGCCAGCTTCTCGCGCGTAATCTTCATGCTACCAATCTCCCTTGCACAAACTCACGAGTGTGTATTTAGGACAAATGCAGAGGCCATATACTGATCCAGTCACACACACGCATCAGTGCTGTGTGTAATTAATTGTGCATCACAGTGCTATTTACCACGATCAATAGTAGATGAGGTTTTGCAGTTTGTGGCTAATTATTAACGCTTTGCATTCAGGCAGTGCTTGTTGTTGAACACACACGGCGACGATATTGATTGGGATTAGTTTTGCTGTAATTGCAGAAAATCCCTACTGTACAAACACAACCTTGAGCTTCCTCACACATTAGAACCTACACATGTTCTTGTACTTTTTCAGCTGCAAGCTAATGCTGTAGCTGACCAGTATCAGCGAGAGGTGACGAGAGCGGAATTAGAGAGTTTATCACCACAAGACTCGAGTCCGGCCAGGTTTTCTCTGACCTCAAACCTTTTTTTTTTTTTTCTGCAGAGCCCTTTCTAACACAAGCCGGCTCTTCAACACATCAGTACCTGAGTTAGTGTTTCTGTCAGCTTACTTTATGTGATGTGATTAAGAAAAAAAAAAAGGACTCCGAGGCAAGGGGGTTAGTGTCTCCCCGGTGTGGCCTTTGGTCGCAAACAAAAATGTTCATAATCTCATCTCTCCATCCTTGAAGCTGAACCCTATTCTTAAAGCTTTCAATCAGGTAGAGAGCCCATTTCAGCGGAGTCGATACATCGATGCCTAGAAGCTGCCCAGTATTACCTGCCGGGTAACACTGGGCAGCTTCCGGTTATCAACCGCGACAGCAATTCACTGCAGCAACTGAGCACAGAATGTAGTGATGGAATCACTTCATTTCATTTGCTCAAGGGTCCCTTCTTTTCGTCACAAACCCACTCCAAACACTCATTTTGTGAGCAGGAAATTCACCAAAGGGGCTTCTCTAGATGTTCATTTGCTCCATAAATTCCTTTTTATTCTTGCTCGTTTGGGGTTACTGCACTAGTCCAGCCTGTGTTTTTTTGAATTGATGTACTTTAATAACCATCTGCTGTTTGTTCTTGCTTCAGGTAGCATCCGTTCTGTCTTGATCCTAAAGAAATCCATTTCATCATTTATTAATTGGGAGGGGTGCTGTGAAGCTAAATGTCAGCGTGACATTTTCTGGCCCAGTGGGAGAGACCCCCCCCCTTTGCCCTCACTCTAATTGAGATGTTATGGCACCGTGGTTTAACTTTATCCTGTGAGATATTCATCATGGGGATTTAGACTTAATTCATTAAAGAGTTTTTAATCAAATTTGAAATAATCCCCCAACAAACTAGAGCCTTTGAGGAGGAGACTTTTACCTGTAAATTGGAGTTTCAGTTTGACTTGAAAATGTATTTTATTTTTTCTCCCTTCTCAGGTTTGTGAAGTTTTGCCAACATAGAAGAGGATACGCCCATCGTACCACCGCAGTTATGACTTCTTTGTGTCCCGCTTCAGTGAGATGTGCCACTCTAGCTACGAGGACCCTGACATCCGCACTAAGTGAGTGGGCCGATGCTTGATCGCGCTAGAGGGAGAATTATTAAGTACTTTCTGTTTTTAGACTGCTCCAGGAAGTCTTTTTTTATAGATTACCACTCCCCTCTGGACACTTGCATCTTTGTCAGACATGAAATCTTTAGAAGTGATCCCGTCTTCTGAAAATAGACAAAGTGACATCTTTGAACAGTTACAAACAGCGAGGGATCCAGACTTAAAAACTAGACAAAAATAACATTTCCTAAATATAAATCGGCCATTTATAGATTCGGTTACCAGTCAACCGATATCTAGTGCCTGATATCTGATCTTCTATTTCTGTTTGCCTCCAAGGATCCGCATGGCAGGCATCAAGGGGCCTGCAGGGTGTGTGTGAGGAAGACGTGTGAACGACGAGCTGCAGGCCAACATCTGGGACCCTCAGCACATGGACAAGATCGTCCCCTCTTTGCTTTTCAACCTGCAGAGTGGAGAGGCGCAACAGAGAGGTGAGTGTGTTAAACAAGAGGGAACATGTGAACTGATTGGGGTTTTTTGCATGTTGCTGTTCATCAGACCTGTAAAACACACTGACCTGAGGTGAATATGGCCCTGTGGTGGTTAAGCGTGTCATCTTCACACATCAGGTCCAGGCTGCGCCAAACGCGTGTCGACAAAGTCGATGACCGTGAACGACTCGGTCACACAGTCCAGAAGCCGCTGTGCTGCCGCAGCCGACCGGGTTTTGTCTTGCGTTAGGCCATATTTGTCCTGGCGGTCTACTCGGCCGTCACCCACGTCATTCATCATCATTGTCACCGCGGAGTGAACCCACTGACAGCTCTGCTCCCCTTATGGCCGGCTGCTTTGTCAACCTGCAGCATCCAAGGACAACGAAACGGGAAGAACAATTAAAAGAGACAGGGGGAAGAGCGCGAAAGAAAAAGAGTGCAATGGGTGGAGAATAATAAGCATCACAATTGCATTGAGAGCTAGAGGTTGCCAGAGAGAGAGAGGGAGGGAGATATGCGGAGTCCTGGAGCCTCCTTTCTTGGCAGTATTCCACATACTGAAATTCACTTTGACGTCAGTGCTGAGATCTGAAGGTTAGGGAAGCAAAAAGGGGGAGGGCAGCGAGAAGAACATTTGAAGACTGGGTGGAGGGGGGGGGGTGGAGGGGGGGATAATAGAAAAGTACAGTGATGGAAATACGAAGCTTATTGAAAAGAGGGAGACAGATGGACCGAAACGAGACGAGAAGAAACAGACACAGTTCCCTCTCAGCTTCCTTCGCTCTCTGTGTGTGTTATGAAGCCGGGCCCCCCTGCTGTGCATCCCTCAGTCATTAGCATCCACAAAATCCACAGCAGTCAGTACAGTCTAATTAAACTCACAGATGGTGCATTTTTCTCCTCTGCATTAATCCCCCGTGCACACGCGTACAAGTTCATTTAAAGATCAAGCCAGGCACAGTTTTAGTCGAGGCCCTCTTGACAGTTGAGACTCATTTCTGTTTTATTTCTGGAGATACTAAAGTACTTCAAGAACAACCGCAAGCATGAAGGTTTTAAATGAGGCGTCCGGGTACCTGCAAAAGCCTAATGTCCCACGAGCATTTGTTCCTCTCGGACATTACCGTCAAGCAGAAAATGTTAACAGAAATGATCCTTGCCTTTAACATTAACACTCCGTAGGACTCAAAATCGCCCCCCCCCCCCCCGTGAATTGTTTGATGAAAGCAGATGAGAGGTCAGATTTCTGCAGCCAAGTAGGCTTTCATGCTGATTTGCTCTCGTTTCCAAAACATTAGACAAAGCTGTGCAGAATGAAGTCTACGGTGGGTGTTTTTAGAAGCACGTTTTCTTTTAGACAGGAACTCGGTGAGAGTGGCGTTGTAAACATTATTCGTTACTGCTGAACAAACGCTCAACATTTAACCACCAGCGAGCTTATAACCTCACCTGAGTTTCCCCACATTGTGCAGCCCTAAAAGAAAATGGCTACATTTAAGATTTTGCCCTGTAAAGTGAAACCCGGGATCTTAATCCTTGTATTTATTCTTGCTTCTGCTGTTTTTAACTGCCCCTTAAATGTCATTGTGTTTTATAGATTTGAGCTAAGTTAGAGAAGCCACGGAGAGGCAGGAAGGTCCCATTTCTCCTCCACAGCAGCAGCAGCAAAGCAAGATGAAATGGTGAGGCGGTTAATAAATGATGCCGTCATTGGTGGACCACCCGAGGGTTGTCATGACTAAGATGGAGTTATAGTGAAGGTTTATACTATGCATGAGAACAAAGAACGGGCCGGTTGCGAGCCTGCCCCACACGTACAACTTAGACACGGACATGTCTCCTGTTGATGTAACGGATGCGTTCGCAAATGCCGGCTAACGCAGGCTTCCTAATTTTCACATGTAGACAAACTGCTGAGGGGAGAGTAAACCTCGGGCGGGAAGGCTGCAGTGACACGGCAGTCCAGAGAGTGTTTGTGCAAGAAATCAAGCCTTTGTGGAATAACGTTAGTGTTATTGAATCAAATTGATTTTCATACTCCTGTCTCCTCTCTCTCTCTCTCTCTCTCGTCTCTCTCGCTCTCTCTTCTCTCGCTCTCTATCTCTCAGCTCTCGCTCTCTCTCTATCTCTCTCTCTGGCATTTCTCTCTCTATCTCTCTCTCTCTCTCTCTCTCTCTCCGGATCTCTCTCTCTCTCTCGTCTCTCTTCTCTCT
>JAVDOI010000003.1:28290594-28350594 GCA_032191485.1 Leptoclinus maculatus | reverse complement strand
CACACACTCACACACAAGCCACTTTCATGTCACGTTTCATGCTTTACTGAAATTTAACAAGGCTGTCAGTCACGACATCAACAGCGTGGCCGTGAGAAACTGCAAGCCACATGTAACGCACACGTAGGGCTACATACAAGCGAGGGTGCGCACACGGCCCGCATGTGCGTGCGCACACACACACACACACACAGAGGAACACACAACTGTCTGTCTGTTTCTGTCTCAACACGATCTGTAAAAACACAAGCACACAAGGGCTTTGATCCTGAAAAGCTTTTATCATTGTGCTTTATCCGTTGCACACTTTCTCTCAGTGTCCGCCTCTCGGAGTCTCTCACATCTCTCAATGTTTCACTGCTTTTATCTGCGTCCATGAAAAACACTCCATATTTAATACAATTCCATACATGGATTTAGTTTGTTTCTTTATCACATCTTTTTAAAAATGATGTGAAACATTTCTTTTTTTTCTGCTCAGTGCTAAAACTTTTTTTTTACTTGTTTTAGCTGTCGTCAATAGAGAGTCATCGAGACCAATACACGAAAGTTTATGATCCAATCGAGACCCCTAAAAACTACCCTACTGATGAAAACCTGTCATACAATAATGAAGCAACAAAACCCTTTGTGGTCACTAACTCCTACTTTCAGATATTCTGCGTCATTCTCTCTTCTTCCGTATCTCGCAATAAAACAGGCCCAATTTCATCTCTAATAACAAAACGAAGGGCCTCTAACCGTACTCTTAGATGACCACGATATCTGAAGGACCCATTTGTGTCATCTGAGCCATTTAAATAGGTGACCTTTGACCTGGTTGGCCGGGTGACCGGTCTGGAACACAACCTGACCGGCCCGGGGAATCCCTGAGGGATAAATACAGGTACCCCGGATAATTAGCTCTAATAACAACGATTTATTTAAGGGAGTTACACACTGCTATGTTTGTGTTGTTACTAACGTATGATATTTATCATCTAATGGTTGTAATGATAACATGAAGCCTAATTTGACCCCAGTATTAAGAGAACAGTAGGTGTGAATCAGAAACAAGCAGAAGCAGTCTTAGTTCAGGTCCTAGATGTGTTTCCTTGTTTTGTCCCCCCCCCCCTCATAAAAGGTGCATCGACAAGGTTTGTGGTATTGTTTCTGGCAAACTGCAAAAACACTGCACAGGAAGAGAAGAGGGGTAGGGACGGAGAGAGAATGAAGAATAGCTCTGTGTGTTTCTGGTAATAACCCAACCCATCTGCAATGGGTCATTTGATACCATGCATAGAGTTGCACACACACACACACACACACACACACACACACACACACACACAGACACACACACACACACACACACACACACACACACAGACACACACAGACACAATTGGTATATGAGGGCTTTAAGAAAATCTCTTTTACAATTTTTGCGCTCATGTAAAAGGAGCTTTTAGATAATCAAGTTAAGAAAATGATTTTTAATAATCAAGAAAAAATTGCAAAGCCATGATTTATAATTGTTACGCGGCTCATTAAATTATCATTTTTTTTATGAGGGAGATTTTTATTAGATAAATTCAAGAACAGATCTGTATTCCTAAATAAAAACTAAAATGTTACACAAAAAGTAAGAAGAATATCTAAAATATTGAATAATGACAATTCAGAAATAGTATCTAAAACTAAAAAACTGTCCGATTACAAAAGTAAAAGCATGAAGAAAAATGTATTGAATTCAATTTATTTTACACAAATTGTTTTGAAATATTTAAAGAGTAAACTAATTTAACTCGAGATGATACCCTGAAACAATTACAGTCCTTTCATCATAACCTACTAACCCTATTGTTTTAGATGCTCTGAAAATTGCATCCATTCAGACAAATTAAATATATTTCTTTAGATGTTGGATAGCAATTTTTATCTTTCCTTTACATACAGCAGCATTTATTCATCCAGAAGTGTGACGCGCAAAATACAATATGAAATATCCTGACATTACAGAAAACACTACATCTGATTTAAATAAATTACAGCAGGAGTTTGAGTATGAAACACACTCACAAAGCGATCCATTCTTACCTCAGGGTGTAATCAGGTCAGGTAGCAGTCCTATACTTCCACAAAGCATTACAGAGCTGTACGATCCACTGGCTTCCCCTCAGACACAGGCTTGCTGGTCTCACACACAACCAGAAACACACGCACACTCCTCCAAACTTCAACTCGTCCCTATCTACCTGCCTCTCACTCTGTACTCCAGGTGTCAGGTTTTTCCTCGTTTTTACTTTCTAGTAGAACTGCGGCCTTCTTCTCTTTCTCTTTCTCTCCGAACAAACATGCAGCTGCTGGAGAAAAGACACGAACGGGGCAAAAGAAACTACGCTTGTCTCCTCAGGTCAATCCATGCACAGCTCCTGTCTTCCTCGACTCCAGTAATGGGGAACATTTCACTCGTCCTGTTTCTCTCCTCCTCTGCCTCCTCCCCCTCTTTTTCTCTTCTCCTCCTCCCCCTCATCATCATCTCTCTCTCTCTCTCCCTCTCTCTCTCTGCTGTCACTCACTGCAGACTCACTCAAGCTTTCATTTAAAGCCAAAGAACCTTTTAAATGTAACAGATGTAGCCTTTTTAGACACAAATAAACTGAATTCCACATTGCAACCAGCCCGCGTCTGAAAATATAACATAACTCAAAAAGTCAGAGCCCCCAAAATTAAAAACATCCGTGTGTGTGACTCCAATCCTGCTGACGGTAGCCCTAGCGTGATTAAGTCCGCTAAGCTAAGGCGGCAAATGGAGATGTGGTGTGGCTGTGATGTCAATGTCTTGCTGTGCAGTAGAAAGTACAGGCCAGGCCATAAACTTCACACCATGCAATCCCCCCCCACCATCCCCCCCATCTCACCCACACCACACACAAACTCACATGTACACCTGAACACACACATTCAGTCCGAACTGTTAGTTGGAACCACACGGGCTGGATGTGTGCGTTATATGTGAAGTGTAGCTGAGCTGGAGGGATGGGTGAGGGTGTAGTGTCAACTAGGTGGATTTCCTAGCTGCCTCGGTCTGAAGATGGCACTCTTTCGCTTTGGTCTTCAAGGTGTTGTCAGTGGAGGCCCACGCCCCAAACCGCACACTTTAACCAGCGTCGACGTCTGACCATTCTCGTCCAAAATACCGTCGCTAACTTCGCCACACTAATACAAAGTTAAACGGTAATCTTTTCTCTCTCACCTCTTATGTTATTAAGTTCAGGTTTTGAGGTTTCTGCCTCAAACTTGTCTTTATAGAAAGTCAGTTTTCAGTGGAAGTACTTTCTACCTACGGAAACTCCGAAAGTTATCATTCAGACATGCATTTTGACATCTTTCTTTTCTTAGGGTACTTATCATTTTACTCACGTCCAACCTCACACCCATTCCGATTTCAAACGCACATCAGAATAGGATTTGTTGGGCCATCCCAATCAAAGTACACAATCTTGTACAGATGAAATTTGCAGTTCCAAGCATCTATGTTACGAAGTTTGTCGCAAATTCTGCCAATTCTGGTTTACCATACTGTTTTTCGGCACCACTTTTAATCTCGGTCTTCTTTGTGCTGTTAAATGGCCGTGTCACTGAGTTCTACTGATTTAAATCTAATCCAATTGTGGCAATCGGACCAAAAGTCACTTATGTATTGGGAAAATAGCAGAGTAAAGATCTAAACAATATGTATATATATATATATCATAATGTAGTAATGGATTTTGATACAATGAATATTGAGGTGTGGGATATACTTCACGGCCAAAGATCTAAACACTCAACTGGCAAATAAAACAAGAATATGCATGGCTAGACCCCACTATAATGAAGTGAGACTTCTTTCTAATTTGGGTAAACCGACCCTTTAACAGCACAGACCAGTTAGAATGTTACTGTACATCCACGATGCAGAAGAAAACAGCTGACAAGGGTGCAGTACATATGTAAACAGGCCTAGAGACCAATTTGGAACGGGGCGACTGTCTCCAACCGTGCACCAGCCACCTTTAGCTCGGTCACCAATGAACAGCCTGATTGATAGACTGTCTGTGAACCTATGTGCATACATCAGTGCAAATGTCTGTTGAAAGTGTGTTATACGTGCATGCCGACATACGCTTGTGTGCGGGACGCTTGAGAGCGTATGTGGAGGACTAGCTGTCAGAACAGATTAGGGTGTTGCCGAAGCGCTTGACAACTCAAGCACTTTATTATTAGCCAGGCAGGACGCCCATCAGGAGGGGGTTGTCCAAAAACATCCCCGATGAAATATTTTCACAGCAAGTGGAGAAGGGAGCAACGCGTCTGATGAAATACAAAATAACACACACGAAAAAAAAGAGTAAAAACAAAACAAAACAGGAGCGTAGCGTGGGTACATCAGAGCAGTGAACCGAGCAATAGAAGCGGGTAGTATATTAGACAGATAAATGACAGGCCTCGGCTTTGGTTTTTGTTGACTTTAGGAGATTTTCAAAAGTGTCTGAGGTGCCTCGCTCCCTTTTAAGAGGCCCTCGAGAACAACTTTGTTCTTCAAGTGGAACAACAGCAGTTTATCTTCCACTCAGCAAAAAGTAAGACAGACGGAGACATACTCTGCTGTCTTTATTTCATTTGTCTTGTTGTTATTTTCTATTATTCCAAAGTGCAAATTATCTTTTTAAATTCTATCTCTACAAAAATGCATTTAATTATCTTAGATCAATATATTTTTTGTATGTATTTTTAATCAATTCATTCTACAACATATTAAGTATTGAATGATGAATGAGCCTTATTAAATCTGAGTTTAATGGAATAGTTCAACATTATGTGAAGTACGCTTACTTGCTTTCTTATCAAGAGTTAGATGATACGATCAATACCACTCTTGTTTGTATGATATATAGGAAGCCAATGCTTGGCTTAGCTAACATTGGTTAGCTTAGCTTAGCATAAAGACTGGAAACAGGGAGAGAACGCTAGCGTGGCTCGGAACAGGCAGGTGACAAAGACGATAGTTGTGTAGACTTCATAACATATAACAGGATTCATTGGGAGTAATCATTAGGAAAACAATTCTTTCACACATGCACAAACACAAGCATCCACACATACGTGCACACACACACACACACACACACACACACACACACACACACCTGTGCAACATGATCATCCAGCCATGCCTGTCTCTGAGATCGGCTGGTGTGTGTCGACCACAAAACACATTCATGAAGGATGTTACTCACCACACAAACACAACCTCCATCTCTATCTATCCTCCACATTCTCTCTCTCTCTCTCTCTCTCTCACACACACACACACACACACACACACACACACACACACACACACACACACAGAGAGTCTCACACGTTTACCTGTCCCCTGCTCAAAGCTCTCTGCTCTCCCCATTTGTATGAGTGGTTATCGGTGTGGTAATTCTATCCCCTTCCTTTCATGTAAAATACATTGTGCCGAGCCTCCTCCCTCCCTCCCTCCCTGCCTCCCTCCACCACTCCTCCTACACCCCCCAGTTCCCCCGGCCTGGGGAGGTGTAAAACTATCCTTCTCTTTATGCGTCCAAAAATGTCCCTTTTTCTGGTGTAGTAGGAAGCTATAAAAGAAAAAAAAGGAGTGAGGGAGTGAAAGGGAAGAACAGGGTGAGTCTGTGGAGCAGGGAAAAGGTGGAGGAGGAGGCGTTTGGGCAAAAAGGTACTCTCCAAAAACATCTCTCTCTCTCTCTGGTTTTACCTGCCTCACATGAATTTGCCAAGAGCTGCCTACTCACAATTTGAAGGGTTCAGAAAAGAAAGTACATTCACACACAGTAAAGTATCACATGTCTTTGAACCTTTGTCTTCAAGACGAAAATAGAGCTAAAACTAGACGCTGACCTCTACATTGAACCCCCAAGACAATACGAACAATCTGAGAAAGGAGAGAACAACACGCAGCATGGTCGCCCCAAGCTTTAAAGCACCGAGCTGTTACGCCACTCAGGACAGAGAAAGAAGTTACAGTGAATTTGATAAGGCGTATGTATGTGGTTCGCTTGAAAAATAAATATACACAACGATGTATTTTAGTGAGGGAATGATCGTAAACTGATCGAACCATCGTGGACATGACATGTTATATATTTTGTGCTTTAAACACTAGACCAAGACTTTCGTGATAGTTATTTTTTAACATTTAATAGCCCAAATACTCATTAAAAAAAAAATGAAGATTAATCCATACTAAAAACAATTCTTGGTTGCGGCTCTAATAGTAAAAGCAATACAGATTTCTTCTTTAGGGGAATGGTTTGTTTCTGATTTAGAGTTTTCTTGCTGAAAGTTAGATAAGAAGATTGATACCACTCCCTTAATGTATCCGTAAATATGAAAGGACTTCCAGCAACGGTTAGCTTAGCTTAGCATAAAGACTGGAAACAGGAGGAAACAACTAGCCTGGTTCTGGCGCCAACCAGCCCCTATAAAGATCACTAATTAACACATTATATGAGATTCTATTTCAGACTAGTGCTTTATGACTGAATAACTTATTACCACTGACTACCTTCATTTGTCAGAGGGGACGACTACCGACCACGATTGTCCAAACATCAGTTTATCCAAGGTCAATGTAAATGGAATGTAAGATTCATCAGGCGTTGGCTAAAACAGGAAACACAGTCTTCACCAATTCATTGTTGCTTTTGGTTATTTTCATGGAATTTATAAAAAGGTAAGAATATACAACATGTAAGCATTAGATCAACCGAATTAAAAAAGAGATTCTGAGGCAGGGCTCCTCGACTAGAAAGCGGCTCAGTCAAGATTTGGTACTTGAGTGGATCATTTCCAAAATAACAATGCAATCAATTGTGTTAAAGTAATTGCCCCACAGACAATCTGCGGCTAAGAGTCTGGGCTCCAGGGCTGCTGCCCACTTCTCTGTGACCCATCAGATTCTGAGACTTGATTAGGAAATTCAGCGATATACGAATCCGGGTTGTAGGCAGAAACAGAAAAGCCACCATTACTGTGGTCACAGCTCACTTGTAAAACCTTGTATTAAAAAAGATGTGATGACATCAGCTGCTTCAACAACAAACTGATATGGAAAAAAAAGGAACATAAAAGCCTCAAGCCTCTGCTCTGTGAAATCAATTTTACCTTCTGAAAAAATCATTAGATTCTTCGGTTTGAGATTGCATTCTTGCCTACAACAGACCAGTCATGCACATGTGGCCAATGGTGGGCAGCTGTACTCCTCATATCCCTCGCTAGCTTGGTACAATGTTATAGCAGAAATTCCACTTTTACACTATCATGTGTATTTTCAAACAGTTCATTTCTTCTGATTACAAGACAAGGAATTCAATTCTAAGCTATAACAAGTAAATACTGGGTTACATTGGTCATCTCTCTGTAACTATGGACAAAGAGTGGTCAGTGCACTTTTCTAATTTTAGAATCAAAAAGATGAATTTTTTATTGAATCAACTTGTAGTGAATACGCATGTTTGGGGAGGAAGAGCAGTAGAGGAGAACAGTGACTAAGGCCTCCTCGCCGTCCTGGTGGTCTCCATATCTGACATTTAAATTGGCTCCTCATTGTCTCAGAGAGTGAGGGGATCACAGACATGATTTAATGCAGCTTTACTCAATGGAGACAAATGAAAAGTCACTGATGGATGTGTGTGTGTGTGTGTGTGTGTGTGTGTGTGTGTGTGTGTGTGTGTGCGGGCCGGTTCTGCGCTGTTAATTGTGAAGCGTTTGGCCTCGACTGCCCCTGCTCAGCTAATCTGATGAGAGTGATTAAAAAAACAACTGGGAGAAACCTAAACCAGTCTATGGCTGACCAGGCACACACACAGCCACACACACACACACACACACACACACACACACACACACACACACACACACACACACACACGCACACACATACAGAAGCACTCCAGAACATCACTCTAATCAGTGGCACTGAACACACAACTCAATATGAAATGTCTAAAGGTATGGAAACACACTGGGACAGATGACTGCAGAGTGAACTGAAAGATGTAGTTTAGTGCGGAAACAATAAGTTGATACTTATTAACACTGCTATAACATATATCTATAACATCTTATAGACAATGATTAATAAATTAACAGAAAATCAGCAGCCCTAAATAATTCACGATTCTCCACCTCCATGCTGCATGATGTGTAAAAGTCACCAAGATAGAAGTTGTGACAGTATATAGAACAGATACTTAAAACTAAAACTGTCTGTTAATATTATAAGATAAGATATGAGATATTTAGGACAAATCTATAATTGGCTTGGAGCATTTCAAGGCACAACAAACATGACAAACTCATGCTGTGCAGCGAAACGTAGGTCAAACGCGCAGGACTTGTTTGTGCAGCTGAGGTTTGCAAACCAACCAAGTATGTTACGCTAATTTAATATAAAATCTATAATATTTCCATTTAATAAAACGATGAAATGGTGCTGTCATAGACGATAAAGAGCTGCGGAGAGACTATTTATGACACCGGGAATAAAAAGGGGAGAAAAGCCTGGTAAAAGACATCCACTGGTATTCATATGGACTCAATGTTTTCTGGGGCAGGATTCAGCTTTGATGAAACGGAGAAAAGAGTGTGTGGACTAGAACAGTTTGAGCTCCTCTCTGCTGCTGTGTGAGACCTGAAGAAACACAACACCATCCTCTTGCAACCCCCCTCCTCCTCACCCTTCCTCATCCTCAACCCGACCGCAGCTACCGCACCCCCCGTTCGGTCCCCATACCGCAGCCCCCCCCCCACGAGTCCACCAACCCACCCCCCTGAGCACCTCCTCATACCACCGAAATCAATGAGATGTGTGTGTGTGTCGCGAAAAAGATCAGGTAAGAGGGCAAAGAATTCAAAAGCAAAAAGAGTGAACATGTTTGTGTTTTAAGAGTTTAACTCCAGGAGAGTCTGAGTGTCCGTGTCGGTCATAACTGGAGTGTGTGTGTGTGTGTGTGCATGAGCCTGTGTGTGTAAGTGCGTGTCTGTGGCAGCAGCAGCCGCATCAATAATTAAAGCTAATCTCATTAGGCCTCAGATCCCTTTCAGACGCTTTTAATTAAATGATGAATGGCCTCCCAGCTGCCTGTTAAATAATGCTGCTCATGACATCACAGTGTGTGTGTGTGTGTGTGTGTGTGTGCATGTGAGAGGTACGCCATAAGGTAGATATCCTTCAAAAAAAAAAGACAAACGGAGAGACATTCAGCAGACAGAAAGGTATGCCCTCACATGCCATCTGCTCTCAGATTCAATATTAGAAGACGTTGCTGCTGCCCTACGCACCGAGGAGAGCGAACGGGTGTTGAGTGTCTCAAAAGCTGTTCCATCATACCAGGCCCCGAAAAACACTTCATATCATCTTCCTAATAAAATCACTCGCAATACCATATGTCTGCGAAGAAGGAAGGCAGCTTGAGGGAGAGAAGGATGTACGTAAGTGTTAAAAAGAGGGACAGGCAGGGAGACCAAAAAGGAGAGCTCGGGAGGGGGGGGGGGGGGGGAGACAAAGAGACACAGAGACCATAGGCCAAATCTGAAAATGAGAGCAACAGGTAAAGCAGAGGACAGGTAAGGGTGCCAAAGCGCCATGGGCTCCAGACAGTATGGACCTGGCTATGAGAACACCCATAATACCTTCTGTTTCTCATCCCCCTCTGCTCTCGCTATCCCTCCCTCCTCCCTCTTTTGTCCACCTCCCCCTCCCTGCTCTCGGGCTGGCTCTGTATCGGATTGCTGACTTCACAATAGGCCCTGAATCATCACTCTAGCCAGAGAGACACAGGGGGAGACGAAGAGGCGGGCTGGCCGGCGGAGGAAGAGATGGTGAGACAGACAGACAGACAGACAGACAGACAGACAGACAGACAGACAGGAAGAATCAAGGACAGGGAGAACGTGTGTCTCTGGGCATCAACGTTGGATCCATTTCAAACACGGTCAGATGGACAAATGTGCTTCCTTAGGAAATCTTAAATACCCAAATTGCAAATAAAAAAGGAAATTTGAAAGGATCTCAATATAACTGAAAAGCTTACAGCATTCCGTTTGTTCTATTACACTCCATGTTGTAGTTTTTAACCTGTTCCACCTGCGAACTGTCACACACTGTCTATGAATGTTAATATAGGTATGGACACATTTGACTCTTATCTTCCCCTGTCACTGTGGCCGTTTTTCAAAAGGAATGAGAATTTTGATAATCCACTGATTGGTAATTGTTCATTTATCAAGGACAAATCTAAAAAAATGTTCTGGTTCCAGCTTCTCAAATGTTAAGATATGTTGCTCTTCTATGTTTTTACATCATTGAAAACCCGAATATCTTTGTGTGTGAATCCGGTGTTCAGACAAAACAGGAACTTTTGAGTACATTACCTTGGGTTCTTCTGGATTCTATAACGTAACTTTAACTTCAACTTCATTTTACAGAAAATAGTGCAAGAACACACTGGAGATAATGGGCAGCAATGGTCAACAAAATGAAAGAATTGATTCATCAATAATGAAAATGATCTTTAGTTGCAGCCCTAGTCCGGGACAGACAACACAGAGACCCAGATCTCAACCCACTTGGCCTCGGCGACCCCTCTGATACCTCTTTGATTCTACGCTGCAGAGAAAGAAATACAATCTCCCAGCAGAGCATGCAGAGGAAGTTCTCCAGCAGGCAAGGCAAGCAGGTTCCTCCGAAACCCAAAGCACAATTGTTGCAACTTCATTTCCTTCCCGGTAAAATGAGGAAATAGGCACCTTTATTTCTAACCAATGGCAGATGAGCGTTTAGTCAGAAGACCAGTACGAACAAAAGGTGGGCTGTGCTATCAAGGGTCTATCTATAAAAGTTGATGCAACAAAGAAATATAATGTTTTACTACTCCAGGACTTCTGTTAATATAATGATTCAGAGTTTGGACGAGTTTGAATTCAGTGTCATTATTGGTAGTTTCTTTAATAATCAACTTCTCGTGCTAAAATGTTCAGTAGAGCGAAATGTAACATCTGGCATTGATGTGACTTTCCTTGAAAACTCTTTGAGTAATCAATAAAGTGAGGAATTTTGGCTTGAAATATTGCGCCCTGATTGACTTCCATTAAACAAGCATGGTCACAATATGAGGCCGTCTCTCCACTCAGATGACCTCAGCCGTCCCACACCACAGCGAGTTTATGTGTATAACAGAGAGAGAAACACCTACACACACATGCTCTCGCACAGACACACGCAGCAGACACTAAAGCACACGTATCATGTGGTTTCCTGTCTGGTGCGTTCCTCTAGAAAGCCCACGCCGGTTGCTCCGGGTTTCTAGATGGATTCTCCAGTCTGTTTGGGGGGGTTTGAGTCTGTCAGACTGTGATTGGCTCGCAGGCTGTCTGTGACCTGCTCACCTCACACCTAGCTGGCTTTCCCTGGCCGGCCAGACTCTCACTCGACTCTCTTATATATGAGTTAAAGATTATCTGAACCAACGAAAGAACCGAATAGGTTTTCGGTGAGAAACAGATGTTTTGGTTGTTTCAGCTCAAATAAAACTCACGTCAAAACAAAGAGAAAGGGAGTTATTTTCCCATTTTCCCCATGAAAGTAGGATCCTTTATCGAATTATTTATTTGGGCTAAATTCACCTGGTTTCAACATTTACTTTGTGGACGATTCTTATACTTTGTTAAATGCCAGAACACCAGGAAACATTTCACTGTTAAATATTCAAAATATTGAAGTAATTGTTCAATATATTGGGAAGTACATTTGCTCTCTTGCCAAAAGTTAGATGAGAAGATTAATACTATTCTCATGTCAGTCTGTCAAATACAGCCAGCAACTGGTTTGTTTAGCTTAGCATAAAGGCGGGCAGCGGTCGGGAAACAGCCTGACCCTTGTCTAGGTAACAAATCTGTCTACCAACACCTGTAAAAGCTCACTTATTAAAATGGCTTATCTCGTTTGTTTAATCTGTACAAAAACAAAGTGTAAAAACAACAAGTTGAACTTTTATAGGCCTGACTACTTCTTGGCTGAGGATTCATTGATTGTCATTGATTGTCAGGCTCTCAGTGTTGCTCACAGCGGTCAATCATAACAGGTAGCGTTCAGAACGTATTAAAAAGCTTGAACTTAAACTACATGGGGGGCGTTGGGGTGATGGATATCTCATGTGAGGTATGTCTCGGAGTCAGTGTGGATTGACACATTTCATAAATTGGAAGCGTATCTCCTGTCTGTGTATGTGGACCACCCATCACTCTCGGCAAGAAAGCGACTATTTCCTAAAATGTCAAACTATTTGTTTAAAATATAAACATCACCATCTTCCTGATGACGAGTTTTGCACGCTCCATATTTTTGCTTTTTAAAAAATGTTGTCTGCTACTTCACCTCCTAATGGAATCAAGAATAATGGCTATTATTACGTGAAAACATTGCCTGAAATAATTTCTTCCCTCTTACAGCTCAGACTGAACGGCAGCCTCTCACAGCAACACTCAGCTGTCAACTAAACATAAATCTTACAAGAATCACTGTACACCCAGCTGAAATTGAAGTGCACCTCGGTGCCACAACTAGGATGCCAGCCTACTAGAGGGATGCCAGGGGGTAGCTTTTACACTCCACACTCCTGTGATCTGACCACATGCCTTGTCGCCGGGCAGATTTTGAAACGACCGTCTATGACGCCAATGCACTCTTGGCAATCAGGGTTGGGCCGTGCTCGCATTTAGCTACTGCTGCTGCATGTAAGTTTGTGTGAATGTGTCTGTATGGGGCTGTAGGGGTGAAAGAGGGGTGCAACCTGACCCCTTTGCTCCTCTAACTTGGTCTCTCTCTCCGTCTTTCTGTCTCACCCCCCCACACACACACACACACACACACACAGACTGGGACAGCTGCCATACTCGGGGCCTCTCCCAGCGCACCAGAGGAAAAGGCTACGGCTAAAAGAGCCTTTTTTCCCCTCTTTTTTCATCCTTTTTTCCTCCTCCTTCATCTCTCTCACTTTTTTCCTTTGGTGGCCATACATTTAAATCCTGCAAGGCTCCCCGGGGTCAACAAACAGCGGCGCTCCCCCCCCACCCCCCCCGTCTCTCACTGCTTCCTCCACTAGCCAACGGACTGGAGACTTCTATAAGGGCTCTGTCGGATCAAGAGCCATTGAGGGACTACGTGTGGAGCGTGTGTGTTTGTGTTTGTACACTCGAGGACTCGTGCTGGTCTATCATCCCTAAATATCTGCTTAATGCTTAGACAAATTCATAATTGTATTTAACTGAAATCTTAATAAAACTTTTGATCCAAACAGCGTCATCTGTTCATCACCAGCTCAAGAGAGCGTCACTCAAAAACAACAATGAAAAGAAAAAACGGTTATCCCCTTTTCTCCAAAGCTAAACAAGTGAGTGACAACAGGTGGAGCGAGACGCTTAAACAAACTAAAAGTAGCATTAAGAGGCTAACCACTCTTGGCCCTGCCTCAGGCTCCTTCCAGCGTTCCCCGAGGACCCCAGACGGCAGGCTGGCCCTCGGCAGGCAGGCGGCCAGAGAGGACGCCTGACCATAACCCAGATGACGTGCGATGGATGTGGTGGGAAAAGGGCGGGGTGGAGGAAGTAAGGGACGGGGGGGACTTTAAAAGGGTAGAGGGGAGGTATGGGGGTATCAGCTTTCAAAAGACAACTCCCCGAAACTTTGTGTGTGAGGTCTGCGCTGTTTTCTCAGTCACCCGAGACACGCCTATTTCAATGATGCAGTGCAGGGAAAACATTCAGAGGAAATTCATCACAATAATAGAACAAATTTACAAATTAAAACCTTTATTTTTCATTCAAGTAAAATTGAATTTGTGAAAGATGTCATTCGTACATTCGTAGGTTCAGTTGTAATCAAAATGAGACAAAACACACAAAGCCGCAAGGAAAATGAAACAGAGCATGAAGAAATATCTACTGTGAGCAATACTGATATTGTTATATCGGTCAATTCACAGAAAATGAATGGCCAACTATTTATGGAATAGTTAGTTGTCATGTTTTAAGCAGAAATGCCAAATGTTAATTGGTTTCACCTTCTCAGTCGTGATTATTATTTCTTCTTCTATAATATTAACCTAAATGTATTTAGGTTTGGACCAAACAAGCATTTGAATATGTCTTCTTGAGCTTTGGGCAAGTGTGACAGGCATTTTTCACTTCTAACATTTCATGGGCCAAACAACTAAACCGACGGATGAATAGACATACAAACCGAACAAAGGTAGGACTCATTGCAGGGCTTTTGTTTGAGGCTGCAGTCATTTTAGCTCGGTCATCATGCACTAAAATACTGATTCAAAAATACATTCACAACAACAACAACATTTTGATTCAGCTCCATAAAGTAACTTGAATCATTTCTTAAGACCAAACATTTCCAGAAGTCACAAATCTCAGCTCTGTAAGTCTACAGCTCTGTGTGCGGTAAGATTAAAATCTCTGTCCTTGCTCTGAGGTCTCATTTCCAACCTGAACAATTAATCAATGTCTTTGAGCCGCAGCTCAAATTCACATTATAAATGATATCAGTGCCCTATTTAAAGCAGGTGAAGTAATTGGGGAATATGGACATCAATATTTCATATTTGGATGGAGGCAAGACAAGATGGATGCTCCTCTCGTTCTCTTTCTTTCCCCCTTTGTCTTTTTCTGGGCCTTTTCGTTGTCTGCATGTACTGTACTGTATGTGTGAGTGACAGTACTCCGCTGGGGTCAGCCCGTAATCTAACCCAGGGCGAGTCTGACAGAGCAACACAAAAAGTGAGGGAAAAACAACATACTTCATGCGCTCTGTCCCACTTTGCGCTATTATTACTGTCTGGCAGGTCAGAGGGAGAGTAAGGGAGCGAGAACCAAGCTTGATGGAGGAGGAGGAGGAGGAGATGAAATTACACCTGTTCTGGTGGCTGACTAACGACTTTGAAATGCGAGCGGACCTCGTCGCCGCCAAAATCATTTTCCCAACAATACGGCCTGATCTTTAAACAAGCAGAACTGGGACGCTGTGCTGACGTGACGCAGAGACGGCCTGCTGTGCTCAGACTCCTCACAGACAAACCCTTGGGCTTGATGTGTGTGCATGTGTACTGTATGCTTGAGATTAAAAAAAGACCTACTTTTACAATTACGTTAACCAGTCATTTAACAGACTGTGGATTCACACACACACGCACACACACACACACACACACACACACTTCCTAAATTGATGTCTCCGTCCAGCATTGTTTCTAAGTCTCATTCACTGCTGACTGCTGCCATATGGTTACTGTACACTCACTGAACCACATCTGCTGTATGTTACCACACACACACACACACACATCTCTCAATGCACCCATACCTCAGACTTGTGTGGCCTATACAAGGTACCCACACACGCACACACACACACACACACACACTCACACATGCATACAGTAGCGTTTAACTCACCATCTGTTCGTTGAGGTCCTGTGAGGCCTCCATGGTTTCTTGGGTTTTGATCCGCCACACGCTTGAAGGGGCAAAAAGTGAGAAAATAAAATGTAGTCAATAGATATGAAATGAAAAAAAACACCTTTTTCTATTTACCTCCTTTGCACAGGTTTAAGCATCACCTGAACTAACTTTGTTTTCCAGGGATGTTGCTTGAACATTTGCTCGGGAGGGTTTGATTGCCAAATTGAATCACTTACACTCACACTGTGGATGAAACTACGCACCATACTGCATTAATTTCTTTCTTTTTTTATGTCTATGTGCATCTGTCGGTTAGACCCTCTGTCAGTGTGTTTATGTGTGAGCAACAGGAGACTAAAGGAGGGAAGCGGCAGCAGTAACTTCAGCATATCATCTTCAGCCGAGGGTGAAGTGGAGAGATAATTGCAGAAGTAAATATCAACAATGAAAATGGAGAAGTGTAAATGATACGGCTGCTTGGCTGACTCTGGACCACAGTCACAGTGGCTGGCGAGCACGCGAAGACAGTGAGTGACCCTATTAATACTAGACAGGAGACAGGTTGGCGCAGGAGTCCGGAGCGACGCAGAGGCCGAGGTGATTGTCGACAACCTAAGTGAGATTAGATGTTGCGATGAGAAAAAAAAGAAGACATTCTGTCCTTGTTTTTTTTTTTTTTTTTTTTGCCACTGTCATGCAGAGCGTGACGCTGCAACAAAAGGCCGGCTGAAAGAATGGAAAACAATGCCATCCTCCCAAAAGAACGGCACAAAATGGCTCCCCTGCAATATTGTGTAAAAGTTTGACAGTTGAACAAAAAGAGTAGGCGGTGAGGACACGCACTCACATGCAAACACAAAAGTCCTTCCCTGTCATTAGATCTGCTGTTCCCAGCAAGTGTGTGGTAAGGAGTTCCCATGAACAATTTCCAGCTCATTTGCCCCATGAACATGTTTTTAAGCGTTTGCTCTATTTCACTTCAAAACAAATGAATATTTTTCTACACCTGCACTTTGAGCCATGTGTCAAGAGCAAGCTGCAAATGTCCTTTTCTGCACAGTGTTATCATGTCATAGAGTGTGTTCAGCTAAGTGAACTAGGGCATATATCAGAGTACATGTGTGTGAGTATGCATGGACACATGACTGTAGTTTAAATGTCAATTATATCTGAAATGTGTCTCAAAATAACAAGTAAAAACATTAAATTAGGGCAATATCAGACTTTTTTCCGCTCTGTGTGTGTGTTTGTGTGTGTGTGTGCGCGTGTGTGTGTGTGTGTGTGTGTGTGTGTGTGTGTGTGTGTGTGTGTGCGTGTGTGTGCTACTGCACTGTGGAGTTTTCTGGCTCAATCCTTTAAGCTAACTGGCATCCTTTTAATTTTTCATAGGGTTCAGCTCCTCCTCGCCTGAAACCGAAGACAATAATGCGTCTCTCAGGTGAATTGATTTGTGCCCAAGCCACCCTCCCTCTCCCTCCCTCCCTCTCCCTCCCTCTCTCTCCTTCTCCCTCCCTCTCCCTCCCTCTCCCTCTCACCTTTGCGGAGGGCAGAATCAGCCTTCTATCTGTTTGCTTTTCACTCTCCTCTTCACAATATGTTCTTCTTTAGTGAGGATGCAGTGGGCAGTAAACACACACAAAGTCAAGATTATCAACCATTTAATTGGAGAACTTTTGGGGGCAGTAAAGTGATACATTAACACTAATAGTCAGAATCAAAGAACCATAGTAGAGTAAAATACGTATTTCAAAAAGATATATGTATGAATTGATGCTTTTAATATTCTTAAATGTCTTGTGACCAACTGGTTTGCAGACCTCTTAGGCCATGTGTCTGCCTCACACGGCCCTAAAACCTGTAGTTACCCGACACTGCACTGGGAATCAATAATGCCTGCCATTTCCTTCAGAGTCCCAGAAGAGAGAATTAGATTTCTCACTATGGCTATTGACAGCGACATAGGAAACACATATGGGACGGCGGAGGATTAGAAAGTGGACTACACGGCCACGCTGCGGTAATTTCACGCTATAAAAGCCGAAGAGAAGGAGAATGTAGAACAAACCGCAGACTGCTGCTGGCTGGAGAGGTTGTAGTGAAAGGTCACATATTCATTCCCACTCCAGCGTGATTGACTGAACTATCGTTTTTACGCGTAGATCGATTTTTGTTTTTTTGGCGACACTTTTAAAAAACGCCGTTGAAGAAATGTTTTGTATTCTTCAGACGAAAGATGCAGACACGCTTGTTCTCTCTGTACACTCTCTATTTTCATCACCAGTTTTATAATAAGTAGTCACACACACATACACACACATGTATACATTCGAATTTTTTTTTCAGGACAAAAATCGAATAGAAATTTAGGGAAATTACCTTGTAAGAGTGTTTTCCATATTAGTGGCACGAAATGATGAATAGGCTTTTGATTAAATGTATTATTAAATGTAATACGTTTTGCAACCCTCAAAGCTACAGGACTAAATCCGGCGAAACTGCTTTTCAATTTCTCAGATGAATATTCTGCAAGAGTAAAATACAATTAAAGAATGACAAAAAGAAACACGTAAACATTTTGAAATAAAAGGGGCAAAAATGTACAGGGATACAAAAAAATAGTCCCTCATCAACTGAAAATGAAATCTTTACAAATATTTTAATTTATAGGGCAGAAAACGTCAATCGCCAGCACGTTATATTTTCCTCATCATAATGGAAAACCGGCCTTTTCAAATTAAGAGCAGGAATTCTCAAACTGTTATTCAATTCAAATGAAAAAGGCCATACTTTGTTTTCAACCTCTATGTGTACATAACTTTATCATGTCACCAAATCTCCACACACCAAATCCAGTCCATCCATCTCTCTTGCGCATTAATGCGCATTGGTTAAATATGAGTCCTTAATGTGAAATTGAATCTGTATGGATTACGGTGCTGTAGACCTATCCGATTTTGAGTCGGCGCGTAACTTGTTATGTTGTTAGGGGCAGGCCAATAGCCAGCGGCCATTCAAGTCCTGAGAGCTCGGCCATGGTATAAGATTCCCATTTCCTACATATCAAATATAAACACAAACTCCACGTGGGATGAGAGGAGAGATGGGGAGAAAAGTCGTGGACACACAGAGGGATGCTGGCAGAACACTGACGGGAAACAAAATATTTCCATGTGATGAAATCTGGATTAAAAACTGAAACCACATTGACCTGCAGTCCAAGATCATTATGGCAAATAACCATCAGAATAAAGCTAATTTTATTTTATTTTAACAAATAATTTAAAACATCAGAAAAGTGTCATCACCAGTTTTACAGGGGTGTGGCTTTTATTAATTAAACTCAAATGAAATACTGTTAAATTATGTTTGTGCCAATCTATAAAAAGTCTTTACCTGAAAATGAATATGGATAAAAAACATTTAAGTGTTTTTAACGTGCCGAGATCACGAGGCGAACTGACGAACTGAGTCGTAAGAAAATTGGACACCAAATTAAATATTACAATCATCTCTTTTGACCGACTTATTAATGGGTGCGTAATTGCCGCAAATAAATTCATGAACTTGTCATACTTATCAATTGAATTCAAATTAATTTAATTAAATTCGTTGTTGAGGGACAAATCATTTTAAGTAAAGTACGATTTGAATAAGAATCATGACTTGATGCTTCGTTTATTATCTAAGATTGCATGAAATTAATCAGACTGAATCAATGTCAATAACTATGACAGTTATCGAGTTATCGTCCGCGGACTGCTGCCACCTGAACTGTCACTGACCTCATATCGGTCAGAGTAAAACAACAGACCCGTAACTGTCTGCAAATAAAGAAACAAAGTCAACATACCTGTGTTAATATTGCTATCGTCCCAGCAAGAAGCTCCCAGATTCCCTTCACTTCTTGGAAACGCTCATAATCAAATGTAGTGAGATCTCCGCACAGCTCTCCCTGCTGTTTGCAGGCTGTCACTGACTGGATCAAAACACTTCAGCCACTGCTGGCCATCACCCGCAGGAGTCCCAAAAAAACGAGCCCGAGGAGTTAATCAGACTCGATTAAACTAATTTACAAACTTAAACCGGAGTCCCGGGTCTCGGTTTCGCTGACCGGACCGCTCGCCTCAGCGGGAAACACCATTGTTTTCAGTCCGTGTCCAAGTTTGAGCACCAGGCTGTTCAGAAGCATAAGGCTCAACTTCATTATTTGAAAACCGTCTCGCTGCGCATGCGCTCAGCTGCCATGCGGACACAGTCGGGCAACTATCCAAAGGACTAATGGGGTTCAGAGGGGAGGGCTGGGGGGGGATACCAAAATGACATTCTTATTAATAGTTTGGCCCAAATGACGTGCTCGCAGTTTTATTTATCCCATCAGAGCAAAAACAACATGCACACACTTACCAGCTTATCTATCTATCTATCTATCTATCTATCTATCTATCTATCTATCTATCTATCTATCTATCTATCTATCTATCTATCTATCTATCTATCTATCTATCTATCTATCTATCTATCTATCTATCTATCTATCTATCTGTCTATCTATCTATCTATCTATCTATCTATCTATCTATCTATCTATCTATCTATCTATCTATCTATCTATATATCTATCTATCTGTCTATCTATCTGTCTGTCTGTCTGTCTGTCTGTCTGTGTGTTGATCTATCTATCTATAACTGTATCTAACTGTATCTAACTGTCCGTCTATCTGTCTCTCTACCTACTTACCTACCTATTCATCAATATATTTATACACTTTTATATTTTTTCGTAAAATAATAAGAATGAGAAAAGCATTGCAATCAAGGATTCTTTTCTTCCTTTTTATGCCCAGTTGACCCAAGAAGCTGTCAAATAATTTTCAGAAGTATTTTTTTAGTAGTAGTTCCAATAAAAAAAGCTCTTCACACTGCCGTTATCTGCAGCCACTATTTCTTGAAAAACATGTTGCCAGAGCCGTACTATTTTGTCTAACTGTTTGATTATCAACTTCATGTTGTTTACAAACCCTCTCCAAAATGCCATAAATAGTCTATAATTCTAGCGGAGGAACCGTATTGTTTATGCATTTACTTTATCTGGTCAATTATTTTGGGCCTAAAAGTATTCAATTTAGTATTATTATTTTGTTTTATTATTTATATATTATCCATGGGGCAATATTTTACATTACTCTAAAGAAAAAAAACAACAACAAATATGTATAGGATGAAACAAAAATGAAAGAACTCATTACACGTTCAGTTTAAGACAAGACGGGACCCCGAGAGACAGAACTGGTGCATCACCCCAACAACAGACAACAAAGTTATATGTTGAACTAAAATATATTTCACATGCAGTTGGAAGATTTTTGGATTAGAAATGTATTTGTAAATTGAAAAAAAAAGGCTCATCCATGCATTGTGCAAAATGTTGTCTTTCAACTAATTTGTTTAAGTCTTGGAAGATATAATTTTCTTTTAGCTCTACCAAAAGAAGACGAGTTTCCTAATGAACAACAGGATACTTAGATGAAGTCTGGTCAAATTTAAGAACCAGTCAGACTTTGTAATTTGGGTGCACTGACCCTTCAACACAGCGGACACTCTTTACATGTCTACTGTACTGTGGAGGATGCAGACATATGCAGCTTTTCAGTTAAAACCATGACTTGAAACATGCCCCTGACAGAGAGCCATTTGAAAATGTACATATCAGAGCAGACATGATAGCAAAAGTATACAGAGTCAAACCGACATGCAGAGGAAAAACATGATGCTGGTTCAATCTGTTTACATTAAAATAAAGAAAATGCAGTACAACTGTGCCAATAAAAGACATGCTGGGTGAACAAAACAAAATAACAAACATGGCTCAAATAAATTGTGTGAGAGTAAAGTCAGACAGCGCTGTTCCACAGTGGTCCCGGAAAGATGACAGATTTGGCCACGGAGTGTAGTTTATTTTGAAAAATGAAATGTTTGTTATGGCTTATGGATTCTGTGACAGTTGGATCCCACTGGCCTCGGATCAGCTCTCTTTTACCATGCTGTCATATATTTGGGATGATGTCAACAGCGTCTCTGACAGATCCCTGATTGTTGGTTTCGACATCTTGCAGACACACACGCACACACGCACACACACGCAAGCAAATGCATCTTAGACTCTTTCTCCTGCTGTTGTGTCCGTCACATGCATACAAATGCAATTTGTTTATATGATTTAAATGGCTTCTTGGTAAATGTTATGTGGAATGAAAAGAGCCAAAGTTTCCCTGGCACCAAACACACAATCACTGCAAAAAAAGAGCTCTGCTCTTTGTGGCATTGGCTGACACATCGGCTGGCAGACCCAGAAAGAGAAAGCTGCCGACATACTGGCAGAGCAGAAATGAAAAACCAGGGATCAGAGAAAAAAGGAGGCTGCGATATACATTTTCTTACTTTCTCTCTCCATTTGTCTGTTTAATTGGTAGCTGGAGATTATCCCAGCTGCAGGAAAACATGGATGCATGTATTCATGATACTTTGGGTTTATCTGCCTCTATCTCATCAGCTGAACAAGACCATTCAGGGAGCTGAGGCTGGGTCTTCTAAATTAAACAACAAAACATGTAATTCATCCATGCCCTCTAGACGGACACATAGAAGGGTTTTCTGACCTGACGCTTCGAGGACAGCATCACACGTCTGTGCCTTCCAAAAGCAACACAAGTTAAAAAATAAATCTGTTTTTTATGATGTGGCAGCACTGTGTTTAAGGTTTGGTTAAGGTACAACATTCACTTGGTTACGGGAGACATTGTGGTTTGGGTTGAAATAAGTACTTTGTAAAGGTTGGGAGAATTTTTGGTTTGGATGACAATGACTTCATTAAGGTTAGCTTTGTTGTCATGGTTATAATGATAAACATATGGTCAAGGTTCGGGATCGATTGAGGTCATGCTTGGAAAAACAAACCAACACTGACTGTTGGGTGGAAACAGGAAACGAATAGTGGTGTAAACATTTCTCTGGAAGAGGACGAGTTAGTGCAGCGATAAAGACACATCCCTCTCTGGCTTCCCACCAGAAAGGGGTGTGATAATAACAGTTAATCGAGCAGAAAATCCAAGTAAAAATCAATTGAAGATGGACAACTTACATTTTTTTTCTAAAACTCAGGGCGTTACTTCCATAAGAAGAAGTCAAATGAGCCACTAAAACGACACTTTCAACTGAAAATAAACATCTGCTCTGTGTTCCTAAATAAAACGTGGGAATTTTTGTATCAATTCAAGTACAACAAGACCAGCTTTCATGAAACATTAAAAGTAGTCTTTGGGTGGAAGGCGACAAAAGACGATATGATGCCATGCGTAATGTGGGCATGACATCAGACGATGACTGACGTGTGTGTTTTGGCACTGCATTGGGAGGGTCAAATTCAAACCTTTGGCATGGCCTGTGGACAGGCACTGGCATGGCAAACTGGCAACTCTAAGAGAGAGAGAGAGAGAGAGAGAGAGAGAGAGAGAGAGAGAGAATAACAATTACTGTATTCATTGTCGCTGAGACAGTCTTCATCAAACCAGTCAGGTAAAATAGCCCTTGATGCTTGTCTGGAATTGTTCCATAAAGTTAAATTATGCTAAAATGAACTTATTTTTGTATCTTTTATTTTACCAGGAATATTTGGAGTCGGTTTGTTCGTAGGGCTGCAGATGTCTGCCACCTCCGTGACTCATTGGGCCTCGTGCAAGAACATTGCACAGGCACGGACAGATGACTGAAGCTGCTGCTCTGGTAACGTTTCATGCAAATGCCCCAACCAACCAATAAGGGTCACCAGTGCACCTAAAAGGATATGATCCCTCACTGGCTTCCCACCCCCCACCCCCCATTGAAAGCAATGTTTTCTTCCTGTTCAGTGCAGACGGCAAACATGTGGAAAACAATCAGAAAATGATTGTGCAACAAAAATATGTGACAAATAAACTTAATGGGCATTGTTATGACGGGAAGGTTTGGGAAATTTCCAGCGCAGTTTACTTTCCGTCACAGTATCGGTTGGTTTCTAGTCCTGTTTGACTTCTACCCGCTGTGCCTACCCCCTCTCCTTCCGGCAGCAGACTCAGGCCTGAATCCTGCTGCTCAGTGATTGACACATTCTGGCAGAATAAATTAAAACCTCAAGCTGTGACAGATCCCAAAATAGCAGGAAGCTGTCACTGACCTAAAGTCTCTAGTGCCACATGTCAGCAAGCTTAAAAAACTTGGCAGAACATTCTGCACAAAGGAAGCATGTGCAGGTGTTTGTGCGTTTCTGGTGTGTAAATACTGTACATGAGTCAACAAGCACTAATCTATGTTGATGCTTTACCTACACTTGCAGTGTCAGGAATTAATCCTACAGGTGGTCTTAAACTGAATCAACGTGCCGCAGTTTCACTGCTTTTTATTAAATCTCGCGGAAATCAATTTCAACTAGTTCAATTAAACTGCAACCACTTTGGAATTTGAAGGCAGTGGCAGATGGATCTATTTTTTCAGCCAGCTGTTCTCCGGAGGGTGACTCTGGGGTGGGGGGCTAAGCCCCAAGATGTTTAGTGGCGTAGGACTGCGGGTCCCTTTGCCAAGTCACAGAGCTCCTGGTTCTTGCCAAGCAGGGGGTGGGTGAGAGAAAATGCCATTTAGCTGGCTGGTATTTATAGATATGTTAAGAACTTGTGCTCAGGCCGGGCCGAGGTGCTGACGACGTAAAACGAGAGGACGCTTCCAGAAGTCGAGTGTCAGGGCACACAGATAAAAATACCCGGTGAAAGATGGGCCTGGTCATTAGTGGCGCAGTCTGGCATGTGACATGGCAGCATTTCGGAGGTGATTTATGATTATTACTACAGCTAACCTATACCTCTCCCTTTCCTGCCCCCACCCTCCATCCCAAATTGGTTTGCCAAATGGAATGGTGCATGGGGTTTATTTCAGGGGCGCAGTGCACAGAATTTTAGACTTTGGCAACGTGCCACAGTTGGGTTTCATATTTGATCGCAATATCAAAAGAAACACAAAAGCGGTGTTAAAATAATCCTGTTAATTAAAATGGCGGTGCACGAGTCGAATGCATGCTACATTACTACTCGTGTTTCTGACCTAGATGCAGGTGCAAGGGTTATTTTTATGACCACGTTAAAAAACAGCGCTGATTTGCTATAGGCATATGACATGACTTACTATTGGATATATATATATATAAATAATTCTGCATTAAAATGATGTGAGAGATAGAGAGGGAGGAATAATGAGCTCATTGCAGAACGCTGCCTTGCCTAATTGCTGGAGCGAGCTGCCACAGGGAGGAACAAAGGAAACATTTAACACATCGTAAATTCCTGTAATGTCCTGCCGAGGAGCTGCCGCTCTAGTTACACTTGCAACTTTTTTTTCGCTGACTGTCCTGCAAAAGAAAGAGACAAAACACGATACAGTAAACGACAGCTAAAGCAACATGCTAATTAGGCTTTTTCTCAATGTTTTAAGTTTCTTTTCCTATGGCCTCCCCGTCATCATTGCAATATATTTGTCCCTTTATTCTTCAGAAACATATAAAATAACTCTCGGGAATTAGAAGGGCAGACAGTGCACTTCAGTCTCAGGTGCTTCCAACCGTCATGTGGCAGGAAAAGTTGTTTCGTTTTCAAATGAAGACGTTTAACATTTAAAAGCTTGACATACGCTTTAACAAAAGGATTTCTGGCATTAACACGCAAACCCTTTCAGACATAATCAGAGCTATTTATCACGGAAGGAACATGACTGATGTTTTCTTCTCCTCATCTGAAATAGTGTATATTGAATATCGAGCCCAGATTTAGACTTGTATAGTGTTTCTCAGACAAGGAGAGCTGTGCAGCTTGAACGCTGTTAACGCACACAAATACAGCAGACTTCTCTGCAAGGGTCTGCAGAGAAGTGCTACAATGTCTCGCTGAATTCCTTCCCAGTCTTTTTTGTCCCTCATGGCAAATGATGGAGCATATGCTTTACTCGCCGAGATGGTGATCAAGTGTGTGAGAGCAGTTGAGGGAAGAGATGGAAAGAGGGAGGGAGAGAGAGAGTGTGATTTTGTCCCACATTTAGCTTCCTAGGAGACTCCTCACTCGAGTGGAAGCATGATACAGTACAGTGCGTGTGTCCCACATAGATGTGTACGCCGTGTGTGTGTGTGTGTGTGTGAACACAACAAGTACTGCATGTGTGTGGGTTTTCTTTGGGGGGGTATCAGGCCAAGAAAATTAGTTTACCATCAGCTGTGCTCTGGCTTTCATTCGGTCCCAGCCGTTGTCCAGTATTTCTTCCAGCTCCCTCCACCTAATGGCGGCTCAGGGCGGTTTTACTGCGCCACCCCCGGGAGGCTACTGTGGCCAGATCCAGAACATTTGGCTTTATGTGGATTGAATGTTTTATGGTTATGGACATAATATTTAAGTATAGGAACAGTCTCACATGAATCCACCCCCGCACCGCTATCCCCAGCCCTAATAATAATTACACCAGCATACGAAAGGTAAGTGGGAAAAGTCTGTATACTGTAGGAGAGCACAAAGTTATGTAACACTGTTAAGCAGCGGTGGAATGTAACTAAGTAGATTTACTCAAGTACTGTACTTAAATATAAAATTGAAGTACTTTACATGCATGGGTATATTTGTATACTTCTAGTCTACTACATTTCAGAGGGAAATATTCTAGCCTGTTTTCTTTCATTGCAATTATTTGGCAGTTTTAGTTACTTTACAAATTAAGACATACTATCTGAGAAGGTACAGTTGAAACCACTGGTCAATTAATCAATGGATGGACATTTTATTGGCACCTATTTTATTGATTGCGGTCATTTTTCATTCAAAAGCATTTCATGGTTCCATTTTCACAATTATTTTGATTCATTTTTTAAAAATATTGAGGTTTGGACTGTTGGTTGGACAAAACAAACATGAATACTTTGGACTTTGGGCAATTGGGACGGAATTTTAACAATTTTCTGAATTTTTACAAACCAAACAAACCATCCATTAATGGAAGAAATCATCAGCAGATTAATCCATAATTAAAATAACCATTACAGATATTAAATAGTTAAGATTGACCTACAAGAGTAGAAATCCATAATTGTCATCAATGCATGAGTAATACAAATCTGATGGTATACAATATTATAACAGTCGGGGGCATCTTTATGAATTGGATACTTTTATTTGATATACTTTAAGTGCTTTTTATTGATTATACTTTGAATACTTTTACTCAAGTTGCAGGACTGTTACTTCTAATGGAGTATTTTTTGTCACGGGGGTGTGGTGGAGGACTCAAAAGCAGACATGGCCAGAAGCAGAGTGGAACGGGTTTTAATGAACCAAGAACACAACAGGAAACTTACAGGAACACAGCAGAGAATCCGAGGACAAGACGAGAGACGAGGGGGGAAATCCGGCAGGACGAGGCAGGGCAGGCAGACTGGGAAACCGGGAAACCGGGAGCAGGACGAGCCAAACGGGCGGGTTGACATGACAATGATCTGTCAAAGTGTGTGTGTGTGAGGCAGGGATCTATATAGTGGCTGGAAGCAGAGTGAGCAGGTGAGGTGGGTGTGACTAACAGGTGCACTGAATGAGCTGAGGTGAGTGAGAGATAGAGTGACAGGATGGAAGTGCCAGAGCTGTGACATTTTTACAGTATAGTATTAATACTTGTACTTATAGGATCTGAATACTCAAGTGTCTCCTCCGTGAGAGATATGTATAGACTGTATAGATAGCTAACCTCAGTGATGGATGGTTTTTACACGCTGACTCCAAACCATACCGAACCATATCGAACCAAAAATGACTGAGGCTGAAGTTTGGTGCAGAAACGATGAACATATTCTACAGTTCTGCAAGCTTTTGTCTATATTGATATATTGCATGATTGGAGCAGATTCAAATCCACAAATGATTTTTTGATCTTTACATTTTTTTTTTCCTCTCTTCTTTCCTTTTGTGCTGTCAGAGGAGACTAAAAAGGAGAGGACAAAAGTTTAACTGTGTGTGTAGATTTATAAAGTCTTCTCCTTTAAAGTCTGTGTGACAAAGGGAGAGAGAGAGAGAGACAGAGAGAGATCAGCTGACCACATGGTGCTGTGTGCTGTCATGTTAAAACAGTTAGCCTTTGATAGCTATTGCTGCAGTGGTCAGGGGTCAAATCATGTGTGATTTTTACTGCTGTGAGTTCAATGTGTGTAGCTTATGTGTGTGCTTTAATGAGAAAGAGAGAGAGAGAGAGAGAGAGAGAGAGAGAGAGAGAATGTCTCTGCATTAGTTATCACCCCAGAAGCAGCTGATATTATGTCCTGCAACTAAAAATAGCCTCAATGCTGTGTCTTCAAGATTGTAAACTGAATTTATTAACGGTTCACCATGCTGCGTTGTATGTGTATACACAAGACTGTTTTTGAAATCCTGTACCCATCTGCTCCTGCAGATTGTCTGATGTTATTGCCACCATCTGCTCCCACCACTGAGTATTGATGAGGTATCTTATACATGTTGAATACCAGCTGAGATCCAAGTGTTTCACAGGAATTCTTTACAAAATTGTGTCCCGTTTAGGGAAAAATACCAGCTGGATGCAGGGTTTTTTCATACTGTATGTATCTATGTATGTACCTATCTACTGGAACAAAGACACCCTCTCCACACCTGTGGAATCCTGGGAAACCTGATATCTGTCTGGGAAGTAATCATTTTATAATCATTTTAAAAGTCTTCAACCCTAGATCTCACATGTTAAGTCATAAATTTGAGTTCTTATTTTAGATAAAATTATGTTATGTTATACTATCACAATTGATGGAAGTAATGGTCAGAGATTAGTATCCACACACCTACACACACACACACACACACACACATATATATATACATACATACCATAGACTGTACTGTGGATATATACATATAAAAATATCATAGTTTTCCTTCAGACTTTTCACCAAAGTCTGAGCAGCGTATTAATCATTAGATTATCACACCTACACAAAGAGTGACCTTTATCTGATTTGCCCTGCAGTTTCTAGCTTAATGTTACTCTTCTCTGAGGTGTCAAAGGTTGTAGGGTTTACAGTAGGTTTGCCATTTTGTGATACAGATAAGCAAGATAATCTATTTCCTCATTATCTTGTTAAACCAGATGAACCTGTTTTTATTGTGCATAGGGCAGGACGGAACTGCAGAGATTTAAAAAAACACCCATTAACTCCTCCTATTTTGCAAAGAAGTCAGGAAGAAGAGTCAGGAAGTCAGCACCTAAAGCTGCTCCTGTATTTGAATACAAAAATTAGGAAGCGAATCTAGTAAATAGGTCGCGTTTTATTTAACAACGGGTTTATGAGTGTTTTTTTGGACCTAAAAGTACCGAACTTGAGCACTGGCCGAGCAAATACGAGTGAATCTGTGAAAGCGAAAGTAGTCTGACAGAATGGCTGCTAACGCATCGCCGTCAGAAATGGATTGCACCTGCCCCGTGTGCTGCGACATATTTAAGGATCCTGTTATGTTGTTGTGCGGTCACAGCTTCTGTAAGCAGTGTCTTCAGGAGTGGTGGAGACAGAGTGGACTCCAGACATGCCCGGTCTGTAAGCAAATGTTTCCAATGGCTCAGCCTCCGCGTAATCTGGCACTGAGGAACCTTTCTGAGGCCTTGAGGCAAGAGAAGATTCAGAGAGCTAACTCAAGATCTACGGAGATCTGCAGACTGCATGGTGAGAAACTCAAGCTCTTCTGTCAGGACGATCAACAGCTCATCTGTGTGATTTGTAGAGATGCACAAAAACACAAGAAACACAACATCGTCCCCATCGAAGAAGCAGTGGAACCCTGTAAGGTAAGCAGATATGTATAGTTTAATGAAAGCAGCCGAGATGTCTCGGCTTTGGTAGTTTTCATAATTCTTTATATTGCACAATGCAGGCAAATGTGTTGCTAATCCACTGTTTACTATGCATTTAATTTATACACCTTTAATTTCTATAGGCCCCACTCAAGCTTAAAATGGTGCATTTAAAAACCAAACTGGGGAAATTTAAAGCACAAAAAACCAAGTGTGACCAAATGGCCCGCCACATCAAGGTAAGTCTTAGACATTATGGTTATATTGGCAAAAAGCAACATGTGCTACTTTCATAAAAACAATGTGTTTCTCCTCCTCAGCTGCAGGCTCAGCAGACTGAGAAGACAATCAAAGAGGAGTTTCGGAAGCTTTACCAGTTCCTGCAGGCAGAGGAGGCTGCTAGGATAGATGCAGTGAGGAAGGAGGCAAAGTCCAAGAGTGTAGCAATGGACATCAGGATTGTGAATTTGACTGCAGAGATCTCCTCCCTCACAGACAAAATCAAAGCCATAGAGACTGAGATGAAAGCTGAGGACATTTCATTTATGATGGTACTGGTTACCTGTGTTAATTCATATTCTAATCTAAATATTGAATATTTAAAAAAAATATATAGGTATTGATTTGTTATCCTGTTTTCTCTTTATTTGACAGAATGTCAAATCCACCATGAAGCGGTAAGTTGTTTCCTGAACACTATCAAAGCACAGCTGAGTGACAGTCAGGGCTGATGGGAGTTAGGGACATTATGTGGGAATGATGCACTCTGCCACTGACATGTCAAATTACTAGAGAGGTCACTAATGATTTAGCCAGAGAAGATGCTCCAAATAATAAGACAACCAATGTGGGGTATTTCAAAATATTTGACTGGTATTTGGTGGCTGCCTAATATTCCTTCAGATCCCAATGCAACCTACCAGACCCAGAGACTCCATCAGGAGCCCTGATCGATGAGGCCAAACATGTGGGGAACCTGCTGTTCACAGTCTGGAACAAGATGAAGGACATAATCCAATACAGTGAGCAAAGTGTTTCTGCCATATGTTTACATTTTAATCTGCAGTATCATGTACAGGTGACCAATGAACCGTATCACCAAAGAAACACCAGGCTGTTCACAGTAGTGCCGAAAGTTAAACTGTTACCTTTACTGTAATAAACATCTGACTAAATTGTCCCTTTTTGTTTCTATATTTTCTCTGAAGCTCCTGTAACTCTGGACCCCAACACTGGCAGCTCACTATTGATCATATCAGAACACATGACCCGTTCAACAAAAAGCGACAAGAAGCAGCCGCTTCCTGAAAACCCAGAAAGGCTGCGCGAATGGGAAGTTCTTGGCTCTGAAGGCTTTAGCTCTGGAAAACATAGCTGGGACGTGGAGGTGGGGGGTTATTGGACAGTTGGTGTTGCTGCTAGAACCAAGTATCTAATCTCTGAAAAGGTCTGGGGCATCTTCTCGTGTGGTTGTGCTGCTCCTGATCCATTGCTTTGTGAACGTCATCCTCAGAAAGCTGATAATGTTATATCCGGAGATCCACTTCCCCAAAAGGTCAGCGTGCAGCTCGATTATGACCGAGGAATACTATCATTTTTTGATCTCGATAGGAAAACACTCGTACACACCATCAAATACACTTTCACAGAAACGGTATTTCCGTATTTCGGTGAGAATGCAAAACTCCTTCCAGCTGAATTTTCAGTGAGGATACAGGCATGAGACTTTTCCGCCGTTCGGCGGATTTCCGCCGTTTTTAGAACTCCAGAGACCATTTCTGAGATCAGTGTAAATCCGAATTTTTTTTTTTTGGGGGGGGGGGGGGGGGGTGTTAAGAATACCTCCGTGGGCTCTGACGATCGCGTGTGAACATGTGAACACACTGTGACTCGGTAACTATCCGGAGCGCTTCTACTCGTATCATTGTCTTAATGTATGTGCTTGCTAACATAACGATACAAAGCAGAGTACGTCGAACTGGCCAGCCAGCGTTTCTCCGATTGGAGTGAGACGAGGAGAAACGGTGACGTGGTGATCTTCACAATAAAACATCTTTGATGTGACGTGTCGAGTCTTGTCCAATCAGCGTTCAGATGTCTACAGCGTCTTCATTTTCTTCCGTTACAGTTTAAGTTACGTTATTGTTCAGACTTGCTGGTTAAGTTAACGTCCACTGCATGCGGAACTCTGTCGACTGTTAACGTTCGTCATTATCGCGAATTTGGAGGAAAAAACGTAACGTGATGAAACATGAAGCCCCCCCGTGTTCCGGTTCAGTTCACGCGGTCACTCGTTAACATTAAACCAGAACACCGGCGGATCTGCTGGCAGGTTGTTTTTTTTTAACTCAAAGTAGAATCAAAGGCCCAGATACTGACGAGATGATGAGGTCAAAGAGGAGGCTGTTTGTGTAGTGCAGCTTGACGCAGGGCTGAGCTGTGAGTGGAGCTGGGCCTGGATAAAGGTGGAGGTCTAAACAGACATGAGTACAGCTTCCTGCTGTCACAGTGTTTTAAATACATTGATAAGGCAGGGTATGCTGAATGCAGCCTCTGCTCCAAGGAGATAAAGTACAGCAACAAGGGCTCACGTGCCCTCTCATCACACTGACCGACACTGTTCACTGTAATGACCACAGCCAGAGTAGATTATCATTTTAATTTAAATAATAGAACTGGATTGGATGCATATTAATTGCAAATAGAAGATAGGCCACAATTCTAACAGCTGTACAGTAACAGTGGAAGTTAATATGAAGACATACAGTAACAGTAGAAGTTAATATGAAGACATACAGTAACAGTAGAAGTTAATATGAAGACATACAGTAACAGTAGAAGTTAATATGAAGACGTACAGTAACAGTAGAAGTTAATATGAAGACGTACAGTAGAAGTTAATATGAAGACATACAGTAACAGTAGAAGTTAATATGAAGACGTACAGTAACAGTGGAAGTTAATATGAAGATGTACAGTAACAGTAGAAGTTAATATGAAGACATACAGTAACAGTAGAAGTTAATATGAAGATGTACAGTAACAGTAGAAGTTAATATGAAGACATACAGTAACAGTAGAAGTTAATATGAAGACGTACAGTAACAGTAGAAGTTAATATGAAGACATACAGTAACAGTAGAAGTTAATATGAAGACATACAGTAACAGTAGAAGTTAATATGAAGACGTACAGTAACAGTAGAAGTTAATATGAAGACGTACAGTAGAAGTTAATATGAAGACATACAGTAACAGTAGAAGTTAATATGAAGACGTACAGTAACAGTGGAAGTTAATATGAAGATGTACAGTAACAGTAGAAGTTAATATGAAGACATACAGTAACAGTAGAAGTTAATATGAAGACGTACAGTAGAAGTTAATATGAAGACATACAGTAACAGTAGAAGTTAATATGAAGACATACAGTAACAGTAGAAGTTAATATGAAGACGTACAGTAACAGTAGAAGTTAATATGAAGACATACAGTAACAGTAGAAGTTAATATGAAGACATACAGTAACAGTAGAAGTTAATATGAAGACGTACAGTAACAGTAGAAGTTAATATGAAGACGTACAGTAGAAGTTAATATGAAGACATACAGTAACAGTAGAAGTTAATATGAAGACATACAGTAACAGTAGAAGTTAATATGAAGATGTACAGTAACAGTAGAAGTTAATATGAAGACATACAGTAACAGTAGAAGTTAATATGAAGATGTACAGTAACAGTAGAAGTTAATATGAAGACATACAGTAACAGTAGAAGTTAATATGAAGACGTACAGTAACAGTAGAAGTTAATATGAAGACATACAGTAACAGTAGAAGTTAATATGAAGACATACAGTAACAGTAGAAGTTAATATGAAGACGTACAGTAACAGTAGAAGTTAATATGAAGACGTACAGTAGAAGTTAATATGAAGACATACAGTAACAGTAGAAGTTAATATGAAGACGTACAGTAACAGTGGAAGTTAATATGAAGATGTACAGTAACAGTAGAAGTTAATATGAAGACATACAGTAACAGTAGAAGTTAATATGAAGACGTACAGTAGAAGTTAATATGAAGACATACAGTAACAGTAGAAGTTAATATGAAGACATACAGTAACAGTAGAAGTTAATATGAAGACGTACAGTAACAGTAGAAGTTAATATGAAGACATACAGTAACAGTAGAAGTTAATATGAAGACATACAGTAACAGTAGAAGTTAATATGAAGACGTACAGTAACAGTAGAAGTTAATATGAAGACGTACAGTAACAGTAGAAGTTAATATGAAGACATACAGTAACAGTAGAAGTTAATATGAAGACGTACAGTAACAGTAGAAGTTAATATGAAGACATACAGTAACAGTAGAAGTTAATATGAAGACGTACAGTAACAGTAGAAGTTAATATGAAGACATACAGTAACAGTAGAAGTTAATATGAAGACATACAGTAACAGGGTTCAATGAAAACTAATCACAAGCTAACTAGCCAGCTGTTCAACTGGAGCTGAAATAGTGATAAATAACTGAATAATAAATTATTCTTTTGCTTAAAGAGTAAATATGGTCTTATCACTAAATGTTATTCTCAGAGTACACCAGAGTGCTACATTTTAAAGATCATATTTAAAAATGAAAATTCATGCCACCAGCACCCCCCCCCCCCCCCCCCCTAGAAATGTTGTGTTGATAATGTTCCTCCCTTTTCAGCATTTGTCAGTCTCATGCCTGGGATAAGAAAACCCAGATAAACATTCAGCATTAGAGGACTAACCACAAGATGAGGCCTTATGTTGGGACCTCAAGCGTTAACAATATGACTCTGATTTCAGTATACTAGTAAACTTGGTCTATCTCTCTATCTTTTTCACATGTCAAGTGGTCGACCAAAGAAATGTGAACAGTAATTGTTATCAATCATCACAGATGGTTTTCCTGGTTCCAATTTGGTTTAGTCCGCCTTAAAGGGGCACTGCAGTGATTTTATCAGGCGGCAACCCCACATTTTGTAAAATAAAGCCAACGCAGAAGTGTTTTAATCTGGCATTCTCTCTACTGGCCAGCAGGGGCGGCTCCTCTGGTATCTATGAGAAAATGACCCTACTTCTCACTTTTATTATCTATCACCTCAGTGAACATAAGTGTTTGGTCTTATTCGTTAGTTTAATATCTTCTTAAATACATCACGATGTTCATTATATAAGTTATGTCCCGTTCTGTGGCTCTGGATAAGGTTTGAAAGTGAGACTTGCAAGATATGGGCATTTAGGAGGCATGGTCTAATGAAAGATGCTATTGGGTTGCATAATGGGAAATGAAGCATCCAGTGCTTTTGGAGGTTAACCCATACTAGGGACCAAAGGCGAATGCAACAGACTATTAGAGTTTAATCATGTAAATATGATCAGATTAAGACAATATTCCTGTTTTCAATGTTTCCCTGTTTTGGGGGAGTTCTTCCTTATCTGAACTGAGTTTTTTTTTTTGTTAAAATCTGTGATTTGGGGCTTAGCTTGTACGTGCGTCAATATCAGATCAAATGTATATCAAGTCAAATGTATTTCAAGTAATTACTTCAAGAGCTCTTATGTACATGCCAGCTGTTGGGCAATGAATACAATAGTCAAACTTAGCTCTATAGCATCTGGTCTGGTGCAATTGCCGATCATGCAGGGTGTCTACAGTAACGTGGCTCTTCTGATTGTTCTTAAGAAAAAGCCGTGTTTATGCAAAAAAACAAACAAATAAACAGATATGCAGCTCTCAGCCAGTCTCAATGTCGTCATTAGGAATCTCCAGAGCATGCACGCATAGCAGAGAGATGAATCACTCTCTCTCTCTCTCTCGCTCTCTCTCTCGCTCTCTCTCTCTCACACACATGAGTCTGAATCCCCACACTGATACTGAATCTCAATGGTATTACAGCTGGAATGCCTGCTATGTTTTTTCAACTAATGAAAGAATGAAGAAAAACAAACAGAGGGGCCAAATTAAAAGAGAGAAAAAAAGGATTGAGAGGAGAAAACAGACTGAGGTAAAAGAGGAAATAGAGAGAGACGAGCGAAAGAGTGTCTCTCGTCCAATTTGTATTCCTCTGCATGTTTTACGTGATCAGTGTTTCTGAGTCTCTTCTCGCAGCTAGTGAAGGTTGGAGGTCAAGAGCTGACTGACACAACATTTGCCCCGATTACCTAAGATGAATTTCAAACTTTACAAGTCCGTCATTAGAAAAAGCTAGAAGAGAACGAGTGTCAGCCGGAGTGATTACTCATCCGTGAATTTAATCAGACGGAGTGTACTTTTCAAGTTTTAATTTCAGAATTGGACACTTAGATGTTTTCATACTTTTATTCCAAATTGAATTCAAGACTGTGGGGGAATTTGGCGACTTGTCATCAATCCATCATTTTATAAGTAGGCGTCTTTATAGGTTCAGAGTTATCAATTTGAAATCGATCCTTAAGTGTTAACTTCAATGCAACTGAGCAATTATCCGTCAGATTTCATATTTCGAATACAAAAATTTGCATTTTTTATTTTTTTTTAAATACTTTTCTCTCTACAAATCATCATTCCTGTATAAACCATTACTCTAGTTCAAAGGAATGGCAGCAAACCAGCATAGCCAACTTTCTTTCTCACAATCCCATTTGAACGATCAATCATTCGATGTTTACCAGAGAGCACCAAGGAGCCACTGAGTAGAATACGTCAGATGTTATTTTACTGGAAGTCCCGTTTTCCTCCTAATCAGATGAAATAAACACATTAATCTCGGGGATTTCAAAGTGCTGGGCATTGTTTTTGTAACCGGGTGGAAAGTACTTTTGTCCCAAAACATTATGAAGAGAATCTATCACATTTAATTAACAATAGTGATTTTAACTAAACTAAAAGGCAAATCAAAGGTGTGTGTACTGCATGTGAGTGTTCTACTTATAAATCATACGTGTGAGAGATAAAGACGATGAAAAGGAATGAAACGGGATGGAGAGATCCAAGGCGGCCCATCTCCTGTCAGAGGGACAACATGGCTCTGAACTGGGGCCAAAACAGTAAGCAGATGTCAAGTTAAGAGACAAATAGAAAGAATACAAGAGAGACAAACAGAGAGATGTGTCAAAGGCCTGAACGTTTGAGACAGAAGTCATACAGTAACTATGTCTGTCTGGACCAGCAACTATTTAATTTGACTTGGCTTTTGAGGAGTGTGTGTGTGTGTGTGTGTGTGTTGAGGAAAGATTCGTAAATATAGATGGCGGACCGGAGAGAGAATAACTGTGTTACACAATGCTGAAGCAAGCATAAAATGTAATCAAATATGAGCAAGACATGCCGTACGAGGACACCACAATTACTGTCTAAATGAATGCAGTGTATAATGCAAAGTATAGATTCAAGAACACACACATGGAAACTCACGTGTGCACTTTTATGTGGATGTTTTTCCATCTGCTCCTTGTTTTCGGGTCCCTTTTGGTCAGTTTTTGCTCATGTTATTGTGGTCTGGATATCTTCAAGAAAAAGACTCCAAGTATATGATGTTGTCATTTCTCTCCCTCTCTCTCTCTCTCTCGAAGGGTTTATTGTTTTGTTTGGCATTTATGTTTCGTTTGGAGGCAATCATTGAAGAATTTGAGCAGCACGTGTCCTCAGCAATCATAATCATGAAATCCCTACCGGTCTCACACACACACACACACACACACACACCAGACACACACACGCACATGCTAGGCCTGATTACTACTGGGTCTGGTCTGTGCAATGTTATAGATACAGATTGAATGTGTCAGTCAGGACCTCACAGGAGGATATCGGGAGAGATGGTAAAGGACGGAAGGAAGGAAGGAGGAAAGGAAGGAAGGAAAAGGAAGTTTGCTTTTTAGTAATGAATGAAGTGCAAGGTTGACATTTGAGTAAAAGGAGGCTGGATTTCAAAAACACAGGTCTGACAGTTAAGATCCTATTCTTGTGTTCTACTAAATATCTCTACATAACAAAGTGCTTTGTTAAAGCTCCATCTCCCTCTCTCTAACACACACACACACACACACACACACACACACACACACACTTGCATTGGCCAGCCTAGATGGTCAAGTGCTGTGATAAAGTGCTGTCTAGTGTTCTCTCACTCTCTAAGCCCCCTGAGAGTAGATCAATACTCACTCAGCATCAAGTTACTGCTAATGTCTTCATGTTTTTAACCAGGCAGTGTGTGTGTGTTGTTAGTGAGCCAGTGTGTGTGTGTGTGTGTGTGTGTGTGTGTGTCCCTGGTGTGACCCAAGTTATAATTATCATTAAATGTCAATGAAGGCGATAGGAAGAGCTAGACTGCAGATGAGTCCCAAAGCCCTGACTCACAGCGCCTCCTAAAGACCTTCCTTGGAAATTGCAGCCTCAGTAAAGGATGCATTTACTTCAGTGAGAGACAAGAAGGTGAATCATGTCATGTTGGCAATGACCTTATGTGTGTGAATCACTACCTTTTGACTTGCAACTTCAATGAGAAGAAGGCCTTTACCTCATATATCCACCTCATCCATTACCAGCCTCCATTCAGCTACTATTTCACGTCCACAATTATGTTGCTGAGTCATACAGGATAGTTAACACATTAATAATACATGTCGGTCTTGCTGAATCAACAGGTATACATTAACTTGAATAGATACTCTAGATAGCGATCAGTGGGATTAGCGGTTCGCAGGATTTTGAAATGTGTGTCACATTCATGCCGGTGCTGGGTTAAAGGAACATTTTATTAAAACCTAATTATTTTCATAGTTTTGGTCATTTCTATCCGTTATGACAACATTGTGGTCACAGAAGTAAATGCAGAGATCTGAGAGGAATGAAGTTTGTCTGACAATCAGTCAGGTTTTAAACAAACCAGTGGTTTAGCCCAATTATCCAAACCACTTTCTTTGGTGGTAAAACAAAAAATGAGCACAGTCTAGAAAAAAACAACAACCCTGGATAGTTGTCGTACAAAGTGTAGACCTTCGTCTCTGGAGACGGGGGGGTTGAAGAGTTTGGGCCTGAGGGTGAGGCAGGAAGCATGAGGAGTCACAGGTGGGTTTTCAGAAAGATTTAAAAGTTGTATTCAGCCGACTCAAAGACAAAACTGACCCATGGAGCATTAAATACAGTCTTAAGAAATAAACAAAATCTCCAAACTAGAAATTCCAATCCCCACCATGATGTGGTGAGCACTTGGCACATTCTGATTGGCCACTTCCTGCATTTAAGAACTCTGTTTTTGTGGGTGCATCTTTTGCTTGTTTGGCCTTTCAAGATGTCCTTCCAGCAGCAGCACCCTCAGCTCTGGTAACCCCAGACCAACTACAGAACTGAATGGTGCACTATAAGAGAAAACTAATTTACTGCCAACAATTCTACATATAGTATGATTATGATGTATGAAACAAAAGCTAGTGTCGTAATCATCATCATCATCATCATCATCTGTTTGCTAATGTATGAGCAATGTGGTGTAATTGTTAGGGCCTCTGTCACAAAGACAACTGGATCGAACAGAACGTTTTAATGCCGCTGATCATTTAACAAAGGCCACTGCGAGAAAATGGGTTCTTTGTTTCTTTGTTTAGATTATCAAATTGACAATAAATCCTAGATGTTTGTTTTTGGCCACCAGTGTTAGCATGAACATTAGCTGGCTAGTGTTAACCACATGGCTAATGCTAGCAGCCAGAAACTGAGACTTTCTTTGATCCTGGCTTCATTGTAGTTCCTGATTTGTTCGCGACCCAGTGGCAGAACGATTTGCAAAGTGAAAGCGAGGCTTATAGGGAACCAATTTAAATGGTGGTGATTGTGCCATTTTTCTAAAGCCATTACATTGTGCAATCAATATTTACATCATATTTACAAGTTAAAGCAAAAAAATGGTCTATTAACACATTAGTGTACATTATAGTAAACAAAGGTGTGTTTAGGAAGGTTACCGACATTTAAATAAGTTGTGTGGCAACAGATGTGGCCATGACGGCTACAGAAGGACCTTGGTTAAGGTTAGGGACACATTGTGGTTTGATTGAATATTATAACTAGAAATCTCACATCTCATGAAGATTGGTTGATTTTGTATTTATTTGAAGTATATTTATTAAAAACATTTTTTCATTATGTCACCATTATGGTTTTTATTCAATGTATTTAGGAGTCCACACACCTAGATCTCAAGTAATATAATCATTACCGAGTGACCAAAATTCAGACTCGGATTGTATGAAACTGTAATTTCCCTTAAATGTGAATTATTTATACAAAAACATTAAGTATGAACACAAAATGTAGCCAACACTTCTTCTTTATTTCAGCATCGCCACCAACTGTAGTGTTACAAAATACTGAATTCTGAAATATTGAACAAAAGAGCCTACATCATTATAATCGAAAGAAAGTGGTGCGCCCCCTTCCACCCCTTCTTTCTCTCACCTCCACCTCTCTATCATTCCCTCATCTCTCCATCCCAATCAATCTCTCCCTCCCCCCCTCACTAATGCACTCTTTCATGTGCTCTCCTATTTCTCCCCCTCTCTGCCGCCCTCTCTCCCTCACCCTGATGTCTCATGGCCTTTTTGTCGGCCCTCTACATTTTTGGAGGTAATGTGATCCCCCCCCCCCCCCCCCCCCCATTTCTCCCCAGGGTGGTCCACTCCTCTCATTCAAACAACAAGCTCGGGCTGAATGGAGCTGGTGGTGCGAGGGGAGCAGGAGATGGAGAGGGAAGAAGGCTTTGGGAGAGGATGGAGAGTCGGATAATGGGTATGTAAAACAGCCATTAAATCTCATCCTTGTTCATTCATATCTTACACCGACAGGTGGGTGTGCATACGTAATGCATCACATCAGGCGAGTGGATCCTGTGTGTTTGTGTCACTATCGTACCTGGACCATCTGTTTAGTCACATCCAGCAGCTGCTCCTGTGTTCAGCCTGCAATATCAAGGCAAACTCAATATTGTCTCAGACCAGCATTTCCATTCAAATCTACTTATATATAACATATATTATCAAAGGATGTAGGCTATTCGATGTTTTCAAATAAACCTATATCATTTTACATAAAAAGTGTCCTATATACACATGCAGAAGACATGGAGCAAGATAAATATTCATGAAGAGTCATTTTTGCAGCTAAAATGTACTCTCTTTTAGCTCTATTTTGGTCTCCACCAACCTTCCTTTTTAGCTCACCACGTCTACCATGTAGTTGCTGACTTTGTCTGTCTGCTGTTTGGTGCTGGGCAGAAAGCATAGGGTAGGTTCATCAGTGAGTTTTTTCACTGAGGACAGCTTCCTGGAAATGGGATTAACGGTGCAAGTGAATCAAAACATTAACGTTTGCAGTCCGGTGATATTCCTCTCTGGGTTCGTCACTACAGGCAACCTCTTTCACATTACGCATAGTCATTTAATCTGTCGATATACAAATATGGATTCTTGCTGCTTTACCGGTATTTTCAAAATCTGTTTTTACAGGCAGTGTAATCGAGGATGCAGATTTCAATCAACTGAAACTTCTACTGTGTGCCATAGATCCCCCTTAATGCTACACACTGTTCCTTTCAGTTTTCTTGAAACTATTTCAAAATAAATACATTTATACAATTAAGTATGTTGGTCACATGCACAATTAAACGTTTCTTAGGCTCGTGAGCAGCTATTCAAGCAAAAAAGGTCATCACCTTAGTAGAATGAATGGAATCAGTAAACACATTCTGAACTCAACCGAATACCAACCAAGTGTTGGTGTCGTAGTAGGACACTCTGTTTTTCGGGTCTAGAAGTCATGTATTTTCTCATCGGTTCCCGTTTTCTAGTTGACACATCATGCTTTTGTTCTTTCCCTCTTGTCCTTCTTTTGTTGTTCTCATCATCTCCTCTCTTTCATGCTCCCAATTCACCTCTTTTTCTGCCTCAGGCTGTCATCCTCCCTTCCTGTCATCCCCGAGCCATCATGTTACCTTGCCAAGGGACACACACACACACACACACACACACACACACACACACACACACACTCACACACACACACACTCACCTATACATACCACTGCGGTGCCCCAGACAGCCCTCCACAATGTGGATGCCCCAAGGGAGCTTGGGTAACTTAGTCCCCTCTATCTGCCAACTGCTGTGTCACAAAGAGGCTCGCATTACACACACGCACACACACACACACACACACACACACACACACATATATACTCGTTCACATAATTAAACACACACTCGGATACACAAGCACACACTCAATATTTAGCCATGCAAATACAGTTGATTATATGACACACACACTTTCAGCTGCTAAGTCTCATTCATTGCAGAGCTTATAACGAGTGAGAGAGAGGATCAAGAGAAGGGGAAAAAGTGAAACTGAGCTAACGTCCTTATACCAATAGGAAAGCTTTCAGGCCCGACACACGCTCATTGTTACACACTCAACCAACCTCAAATACAAACTCAAAGTCATTTTGTCACCCTGGATTAAGTCAATTTTTCATCAACTATTTAAATGAAAATCATTTCATCCTCACTTGTCACCTTTCTGAGTGCAAACGTGTTTAACCAAGTCTGTGTTTGTGTGTATGTGGGTGCGTGCTTGAGTTAGGAGTTGTTGGTATTGGCTGCAGGACTGAAGTTTAGCTCCAGTTTGGCTTCGAGCTACAAACCTCAGACCTACACACACACACGCACACACACACACACTGTGGTTTTTTAAAGTGTATGGAGGGAATGCTGTGGTCACACCTGGGAATGCTCTTTCAGCTAACCTGCCTAACGTTTTTGCTTTCTCAATCATTTCCCCTCTCTTGAGGTGGAAAGTAACAAATTACATTTACTTAACTTGTGTTTACTTCTCCTTTCTAAGCAGGCTTTACTTATAGGAATAAGTGTACAGAGTGTTATAGCTTTTAGGATAAAACAATATTGATTTCCAAAGACTGGCCATAAAACCAAAGCCATCTCAAAAGCCGTGTTAAACTAGAGTACATCTTTTTTTGCACTGAAATGTGACCGCTTCTTGTAAAATTTCTCATTTAGTAACATCACAGCTTGTGTGCCTAATTTGGGTTGAACTAACAATTCTGTATAGTATTTTTTGAGTTTGATGAGAAGAGCATTACCATGGTGTTAGTATATTCATAAGTATGAAGCTACTACCAGCAGCTAGTAAGCTTAGCTTAGCTTGGCTTGAAGCTGGGAACAGGGGGGGAAAAGCTAGGCTGACTCGGACCAAAGGTAACAAAATCTGCCGACCAGAATCGCTTAAAAATCACTAACGCATTAAATGACAATTTGAGATATACTGTATGTGAAGAGCAATTTCTTGGTAGGTGAAAGACAGAGCCAGGCTAGGTGTTTATGCTTAGCTAAGCTAACTGTCTGCTAGCTCCATCCTCCATATTAACAAGAATAATATGATAAAATATGATCTTTTCATCTTACTCTTGGGGAGAAAACCAATAGGCATGTTGAACTGTTTCTTTTAATTTTCTCATATGTTGCCTCATATCTGTATGTTCTTAGCTTAATCTCTCCCCCTCAAATTAAAGGTAATACTATAGTTTATATTAAGTAATATCTCAACTCCCTAAATGAATGGATCACACAGTCCAGGGGTAAAACCAATACAGGAGAGATTATAGTGAAATGTTACCCCCCACCCACACACACACACACACACACACACACACACACACACACACACACACACACACACTTGGTTGCTGTCACATTGTGTATGATGCACATTGTAACACATTGTGAATTTTAATTCTGATTTGATTGGAATTAAAGTGGTTTTAAGCCAGAGTTAATGGATTTAGACTGGCTCTAATCCTGGTTTAATTAAGGCCTGTGCTACTTGCCTCTTTCATCATCCTGGACTTTGGCCCATCATAATCCAAGTGGTGAATTAATCAACCACTTTATGGAGAGTGTGGGGTGTGTGTGTTTTGTACAGAACATGAGAAATGAATACATGGTCTAATAAGGCTATCTATATGATTTTTTTGTTTGTTTTAAGATCTGGTCCATCAGCACTTAGAGGATAGCTGGGTCATTCTTGACTTTCTCTCTTGGCCGTGTGTGTGTGTGTGTGTGTGTGTGTGTGTGTGTGTGTGTCTGTGTGCATTCTTCACCGTGCGCACTTGGGTGCATGCTCGCTCTCTCACTCCCCATCCCTATGTAACTGGAGCCAACCCTCCCCTGTCAAAAATAAAAATCATTTGTCCGCTGCACGAGTGTGTCCATTAAAAATGCATGGTGGAGGGAGCTGGGAGCCGCTGGGGAAGAAAGCTGATACTTTGCTCTCCGGAAGGGCATCAGAGTACCAAGGTGGACAAATGGCATCCAGAGAGAAAGAACGGGATGGAGAGTGAGGGCGATGTGAATGGGTGAGTAGGTGGGTGTGGTGGTTTTTGTACCCCCAGACAGTCTTAACATGCTGATGAAACTCAACTTGTGGGGTCTAGTGAAAGTGCCTCTCTCTCTCTCACTGACCCTCATATACACATAAATATATTTAAAACCTTTAGATCATCAAAATTAGCTCAGTTGCTTATAGTTAGTTCAGTTTATTCAAAAGACGTATCCGTGGCATCGACTTCTGTCTCATGACTGTCTGCAAACCCTTCCTCTTCTGTGGAGCTCCGACTGAGGAACTTGGATGAATGTGGATGGTGCAACACAGCTAATTTCCTACAACGGCTCCCTACATTTTGGACTCTCCGTTCCCTCGTAGGACAGCTCTGTCAAGATGTCTTGCTTTGAGCAAATGTCACCAAAAGTGGAATTTAAAGTGAAAAATTCTTGCGGCCGATTTATTTGTCTCCGCAAATGAAACACTCGTCCCCGGAAATTACATTGCATCAAATATATTTACCCACCAAAATGTGCTGTTTTGATTGCTGGTGCGACTGGGCCTTTAGTGTTTTTTTGCAGCAGCAACAATATCTCTGATGACACTGCAAGTTGAATTTTTGAATTTAATGTTCTTAAAACCTTAGATGATGCCTGATATTAGGTTTTAATCTGCTCTGTGCCAACTGTAAAGAGGAGGTAAGGGAGTTGGTGGACAGCTAAATGTCAAAATATAGCTGACAGGAAATTGTGAAAGAAATACAGATGTAATCTGAATAAAGGCACAGCAGTGTGTTTCTCCAACAAAACAATGACCCCTTTAGTGTTTGGCCTTTCAGCTGACTTTTATTGAATCCTTTTTTAACTTTTGGAACCGCATCTCGTTGTGTAAGAAAAATAGACTGTAACTGGAAAAGCACTGAGTTTTGAGCAAGGCCATTCCCGACATCCTCTTCCGTGTTTGAGTTGTGCTGTTTACCGCCTACACTCTACTGTAACCGATCAATTATCCACACAGGTATTGTGTCACTTAATTTGCACATGAAATGAGGCAGCATATGTGAACTTTTGCTCCACTCTAAATGCTATGTCTGCATTTAGTAGGCTATTTTTTTTAATTTGTTTTTATTTGTTGTGCCTTTGTGAGTTTCTCAGTACTTGGATTGACTTTAGAATGGTGTCTGTTTTTCATTTCTCATGTTTTTATCACTAAAAAGAAGGGATGTCATTTTAACAGGTGTACTATTGGATGGTCTGTATTGCCTCCTTTTTTTTAAACTAAAGATGTGTATACATTGAATGTCTTTCCTACTTTCTCCATCTGCCAGTCTCACACTTTTCTTCCTTTCCTTGCTAAGTGTACAGTAGGATTACAGTTTTCCTCTCACAGTGGCCTCTCAGAGCTGTCATTGGAAGAAAAGTGCTGTTGTGAGTTGCGTAACTCCACTCACCAGATAAATCTGTCATAATACAGGTGTGTGTGTGTGTGTGTGTGTGTGTCTGAGTGTGCGGAGATTAGTTTTTGTTTCATGGTGTCAAACTTGTGGCCTTTCATCTCATTAAGAAAGTAGTTGATCAGAATATTCCGTTATTAAGGTAATAACTTGTGAACATTTTGTCTTTTTTTCCTCATTCACTCTTTTGTTTTTATTCCACTGTGAACCTCTCTCTTGTGGGACTCACTGTTTTCTTTCCTTGGTCTTGTCCATCTGCTTCCTATAACACTGGGGCAGTCTGATCTGGTTTGCAGAAACCCCCTCTGAAAAATCTGACATTTATTCACGTACAACCAAAATAGTCCCTTTTTTTTTTTCTCCCCCCCCAACAAAATAACCCCACTAAAAAAACGGTCCCGGCCCTGTTTCGATAGGGTGGTCGAATCTGGTCCCAATTAAAACGGGGACCCCCTAAATTTCCTTCACACCCAGCTTGAGGAAGACCCCAGATTAGAGGAATATTTTCCTTAATGCCGACTTTACTTTTTGCGGAATTCCTTGGGATAATAATTGAGCCCATGTGTGCTCGGTATTCCGAGGTGTTCCCGTCTTGGTAACTGTGGATAAAAATGGCATGTTGTTACAGCCATCAGGGCGGGCACAGTTTTGACAAATCTGTTTTGTTTTTTTTCCCCTTCCTTTTCTTTTGGGTTTTCACCACAATCCTTGGAACGTTGTTTGGAATTAATAGAAAGGGGATTTAAAAAAAAAAAAAAAAAAGTCTTGGTCACATATCCATGTGGCAGGAGGCAGCAGAGGCTTAATTGAGATCAAATAAACAAAGTCACCTGTGAGTGATTTCAGCTTATAATGAGACACATGTTCGCTAGTTCAAATGTGCACATACAAGGCAGCATGCTCACATACACACTCACCGCCTCAATTTGATAAGCACTAAAGCAGGTGTAGTGAAATCCTGCACATATCCATAGGCCTCCACGCGAACACCAGATTTTTGTCCAAATACACACGTACGCAGACTCACCAAGGATTAGCCTCGGCTTCTCATAAACTCCGTGACTCAACAGTGAGAGCTTGTGTTCTGCTCCCCCATGCAGTGACCCATCATCCTCCCTCTGGCTTTGTGAGTGCTCTGCTCTAACCGCGAATGAATAGCCACTTGTTCAATAAACCCGGGACGCTGCTTAGGTATCATAGTTGTCTGCACAGTATTATTCTAAGTGCTTATATTAAGAAAAGCATCAGGACATTGTCTGACTCTCTGCTCCTCAGCTGACGGTCCTGTACCTGTGAGTGGTCTGTGGAGATCTGTGGGAGTCTGACTTTGATTCATGTCTTCCTAATTGTAATAGACCTGAATCCTCTTAAGACAACATGTGGATAATTCTTATGCACACACAGACCCACATATACAGAGGCGTGTGTGCATGCACCCATAGAAATACACACACACACACACACACACACTCCACACACAGGTAATTGTGCCCACCTGGGAAAACATCATTTAGTCAGGCGCCCCTTCCTTCTACTAACACTGCTCTTACAGCATGATGTGTGTGTGTGTGTGTGTGTGTGTGTGTGAGAGAGAGAGTGAATGTCTGTGTGTAAGCATGACCTCCGTTACCCTTTATATGCTCTTTGATCCCGAATTGCATTTGACTATCAACACTCTAAGCCCTAAACCATCCAATTACAATACTGTATTATATTGGCTTAGCAGTTCAAGGCTTTGACGAAAATGAGTGTGCTTCTCTGTGCAGACAACCAACCATGTTGTAGTATAGTCCACCATCTATCCCTCTTCCGCATATCAAAATACATACTTAACAATGGAATAATGAAAATAGAAAAGCCCTTTGTTGTTTCGGTTGTTTTCTTGTCTCCTACCTTGTAAAAGTACTGGCTTCTAGGTGCAGATTAGTCCATATATATTATTGTAACGTAATCACTAAAGCCTGTGCTGACAGCTACTGTGTTTAGGTCAAATTCCTTCACAGTCTGCTGGATGTACTTTAGACTACATAAATCTGTTTGCAAGCATGTAATTCAAGGCTTGAGACACAAACATTTCACAGTGAAATTTATTGTTTTTCACGTATGTGCTGTATAATGGCTCAGGAGGAGGAGGAGAACGGTTGAAAGCACCCAAGCAGTGATGGATATTCATCTGCTCTACTTGTCTACCTAACAGCTGTGTGTGTGTGTGTGTGTGTGTGTGTGTGTGTGTGTGTGTGTGTGTGTGTGTGTGTGTGTGTGTGTGTGTGTGTGTGTGTGTGTGTGTGTGTGTGTGTGTGTGTGTGTGTGTGTGTGTGTGTGTGTGCGGGTGTGTCAAGTTTTCTGAGCTTTGATCCGACTATGATGAGTGACAGGCTGCAGCATCACTTTTAAACTTTAATGCATTACAAGTTGTTTTGAAAAAAAAAGTAATTTTAAGTGAATTTCTACAAAAGTCAGTAAAATAAAATACAGTATATTTTTTTAGCAACTAGAATTTAGCAAATGTGCACAGTTAGAAAATTAAAGGAGTAGTTTACTAGAACAGAAATAACTGTGTGTATTCTTTCTTGCCAAGAGTTAGATGAGATTAATTCCACTCTAATATCTTTATGTTCAAAATGAAGCTGGAGCCAAGTTAGCTTAGCACAACGACTAGAAACAGGGGGAAAGAGCCAGTCTGGCTACCTAAGCAGCGTCCCGGGTTTATTGAAGGCTAGCCAGCTCTCTCGATAATGTTTAAAGTTGTCTCTAATCGTCAAATGTTACATGTCTCTATGAATGTAGACCTTCATACCGGTACTTTCAAATTTACAATGGTGTCGCTTTCCGTAGAAGATAAACTGGCAAAAGTTCAAACTGACCGACAGCAGAGCACTTCTACTACCTCCAGTAAACAGAGAAAACACACTTTCTACATATGAAGTCAAATAGATGAAGTATCAAAGTATTAATACAAGCGTACCATGATGTATACATCCTTTTCTTTCACACCTTTCCTTGTGAGTAGGGAGATCAACAACATTGAAAGTGTGCTTCGTATACGGGAGCAAAAGGCTTTCTGCGACAAAAAGAATGACGGAGACACGGACGGATAGTTTACTGCAGAGATGACGTAAAGGCCACAAGTCTCATGACACCTGCTGTGCTCCTTTTAATAAGCACAAACTGATGCCAACAATCACACACACACACACACACACACGCATGTGAGTATGCCCATAAACATGGGTAGGTGATCTGGTTAGGCCTTAACTATCTTTGGCATCTCCTCTGCTCTGATGGCTGCTGTGCCAGGCCGCCCAGGCTGCCATACCATCTGATACAAATTGACACCACGAGCAGCTGTTCCTTAACCTCAGTCATGTTAGTATATCTGGCTTTTTTCTTTCTTTTTTTTTGTCTGATGCATGATGAGCTTGTGGCTTTGCATACTCTTGAGCTACACATTGACGTCCAACATTCATGATATCTAATGTTCAAAATGCACAAGAGGCAGACCGGTCACCGCAGTCGGCACTATTTTACCAAAACCTTTCCACAATTTGAGTGATGCTTCCTCACTCCTACACCAACACTGACCCCTACCTCATCTCCAGTGTGTCCGCTTGCTGTGCTCCATTTGGTTGCTGCACCTTGTCATCATCTCACAGTGTCCATAAATCCTCAAATATCCATGCAATGTGTCATTATTTCTCACGTCTCTCCCCTCTCTATTTCATGCCCTTATTGCTTTTGTTGACGTTCACAAGTTGTCATTATAGGGGATCCTCTGCTGCCATCTACTGGTTTAAATAGATACTGTTAGCAGGTTCCTGAAAGGTATTTTTTTACAGTTTTTCTCCTTCTGAAACGTAAGTAAATAGTAAGTTATGAACATTAGTGTGCCATCTTAAATTATTATCTTGAAGCTATACATATTTATTGTGCATTTAAATAAGTGCCTAAACACGATGGGGGACTGAGGTTGAGGAGCAGCTGGTAATACATGTGTTTGTGTTCATTCATCAATTGAATCCCAACCAGTCCCCTGACCAACATCTAAACATGATGTCTGTCACCAGTATTGTAAAGCTGTTATCTTCCTGTCAAAGTGTCACGTAATGTCAAGTCATTAGGATAAATACTTTAAATAAATACTGAAACAATAACGATATACTTCTCGACATACACAGAACAGTACAAACCGGCACACAGATTGATAAAGAGAGACATGGGAGGAATCCCATACAGTGCTGGTGGAATTTACAGATTTTTCAGCCACAAAATATGCAAATAGAAGATATAGTATTTTGTTAGTTAGACTTTGAGGCAGTAATGTCATTAACTTAGAACATAGGCAGACAAGGTTGTACTTAATGCTGAAGCAAAACAGTTTAAAGTGCAGCATGGGAGGTAAACTATTTCATAACAGGAGATCCTTAATGTAACTCGGCAAAGAGCACGCAATCTACGACCATGTAAACAATCACAGCCAATATAATACAATTTGGAACAATCTGTCAAAATGTAATAAATGACAATTAAGATAAATGATTACTGTGTTTTGAGAAGCCCCAGTCATTAGAAATGTATGAAAATATCCGTTAGTATAACACTCCCATTGGGGAGGTTATAGGGATGCCTGAAGTTTCATTGTCGGGTCCAAAAGATGTTCCCAAAAGCATCTTATACTTTGTCCAGAAGATGGCAGTCTAAGGATGCTACATGCACAGATGGTTGTGTTAGGGTGGGTCCCGGGGAGAGTTTTGGGACGGTAATGACATGTACGGTATGATGTAACATAAGAGAAAGAGTGATGCGTTGCTTTTTGCAGACGACTCAATGAGATCTTCAGAATAAATAGCTTTTAAAGTATAATGTAAAAAAAACAGCTGCATATGTCTCTCTCATCTGTCCAATATTTATGTATAGGCGGACGAAGAGAGATGTTGGAATGCACAGTATAAACTGTTGATTATAGCCTTCACACTTTTACACTGCATTAGCCATATCACCCCGGAAAAACAGTCATGCCAATATACAGTAAGTGATCTCAGGGTGGATGGGAAACATGATGGGATCAGCTGGAACACGATGTGATTTCTCTCCTCCTCTCAGCCCGTCGAGCTTTTTCACATCACAGTTTGGGCAGCCGTCCAACAAAACAATTAACAAGTATGGGAATCCCGGCCCTGCTCTCATGCAGACCCCTCCCTCCCTTCTCTATCAGTCTTCCTCTCCCGCTCTTTGCAGCTGGCCCTGAGAGAGAGGCGGCCAAGTTTATTTTCTCCACGGTGGTCCCTTTGAGGTGGCGGCGAGGCCCCTGCCACGCCGCCGCTGATGTATTAGGTGAGGGTCCTTGAAGAGATGTCGGTGGGACTCTTTTATTACTACAGCACTCAATCTTATTGTTCCTGTTAAAGGATATACTTGGTACTGTCCTTTTCACATATAGGAAAAGTAAACGAGTAAGTGTGATTTAGGTCATCCACATCCCTCCTGTTGGTCACTGAATAAAGCAAAATTAGCAGCCTCAAAACTAATGTAAATACCTCCATGGCAAGAAAATTCTGTCTCTTGGTCAGAACCATGTGATGCTGTTTGAGAGTTGAAAAAAAGCTTGTAAGTGGACCTTGAATTAGTATTATTTGACTTATTTATTATTATAAAATGTTACGCTCAGTTTAAATATAAAACATTTGTGATTGGTGGATACAGAATATTTTTTATTTATTTAAACTGTTTCACGTGCTTATCATTGGTGTCAGATTAGTAAATTAGTAAAATTAATAATTTCTTAAAATACACTTAAAGAATCAGAAGTATTCCCCCTCATTAGGAAGTCGAATGGCTCAAGACAGTTATAGATTATGGAATTATCATTACAGAGGCATTACTGTGTAAGCAGCATTTAACACTAACACTGAGGTCACTGAGGTCATGTCCTGTGAAATTATTTTTCGTGGCCTAAAGTGATTTTATGCCGATATCGAAATATAGATGGAAGATATTTAAATGTAACCACATTTTCAAGAAAAATAAATCAGTTTTTCTCATTTGTATAATCTTGGCCATAGCCCTTCCTAACTATAATTGTAGATAGTTACTTCTGTTGCATTTTGATCTATAACAATGTATCATATTTTATTAACTCATCAAAGGTTCTGTAGGATAAATGTAACCAGTAGCTATAATAGTGGAGTAGGCTGCCATATTTGCCTCTGAAATATAATTGTTTAGAGGTAGCATACAATAAAATAAATAGGCTAAATGTCTCACATTACCCCCAAAGGTATATACAGAAAGAGGGTGAAAGGAGAGGGAATCCGTGTAAAAAAAAGAAAGGAGGACAGAAAAAAAAAGAGAGGGGCCGCGTGTCAGCCTGCATCAATAACTGTCTGCATGATGTAAACATAGCGGTCATAACCCGGGCGAATTAAAACAACTGGTCTGGGCGGGATTAAAGCTCAGCCCGCAGGTTTTCTACTTTTAAAATGTCTAAAATGTCCTCTGACCTCCAACAACTCGCGCCGATCCGCTCTTCACTTCTGATTGGCTGAATCCAAAATAGTCCATCCAATCAGTGCACATCAGTGACGGTTAATAAAACTCACACTTGACACTAACTTCGAAGTGATATTTTTCAGAAATAAATGTGTGTTGTGTTGCTGTTGGCATTACATAAACTTGTATCAATTGGTCAGATATTTAAAAGTGAAATTAAACCAGTATTCGCTAATTATAAATCAATAGAAATGGCAGAAAGATAAACTTAATTTAATTTGTTTAAAACTACAAGAGCACTAACTGCATTTAAGGTTCCAAATAATCTTTGAAGGCAGGAGTTTGTTTATGTAATGACATCCACGTCCACTGTTATCTTTTAGAAACAACAGAGAGACACTTATCTGCACTGACGCTTCGTTGGTGCTCAGGTTCTGCTATTCTGAAGGAGTGGAGTGATAAGAGGGGTTACTAGGTCAGAGCACCGGCCCACACACGCAAATGAAACAGAATAACGGAATAAAAAAAACATTCAACACACAAGGTGTAAAAGTGATACAGATATATTTTATATACATGTAACCTGTACAATTTGAGACAGTGGACGCGTTTTCACGTGCACATCCATCCATCATGATGCAGCCGCTAAAACAGGCCTGCATGAGTAAAAATGCATCTGCAGAGTATAAAAAAAAAAGCAATTGAAAGCACGCAGTTTATCTTTGAACCAGCAAAGACAACGATGTGACAGAATGCATTTAAATAAAAGTTAAAATTGTCCTTTACGGGAACGAAGGAGACAGGATACTGTCTCCGTTATTTCCACTCAATGTCTGCGGAGATGAGACGTTCATGTTTGTCACAATCTTTCTGTTTTTTTTTTGTTTTTTTTTGTCTTGGATAATTATTGTCCCTTAAAAAAACGCACAGATGTGTCCGCTTGGTTTCGTCAAGACGCCGTTGTTCCACATAACCTTGTCGTGTTCAGCATCTCCTTCAAATCGTTCTCCGGCTTACCTGCAACCATGAAAGGCCACGTCTGCGGAGGGAAATACAGTCAGTTAGCACCAATAGCTTCTTGTTAATTCATCAAGCAATCAAATCGAAGTTAAGCAAAAGCTCAGGCCAATTATATGTCAATTAATCACCTGCATGGATCAGGTGAACATAATGAATTCCATGAATGGACTATCGCCAGATGTTTATGCATTGCATTAAGAATCGTATAGCCTACTTAAATGTAGTTTACGTGTTTTTGCATGTCTTTATCTCCTATGTCCTGACACAATAACATTTCAAAGGGTTATTTGGAGATCTGCTAGGCTATGATATGTAATATTGCACAATTGTTTAAGGTATTTTTATTTAATAATTTAAGGCCCAGTGTTACTGTAGCTGCATTATTTTGAAAAATGAAAGGCCCACGTGAAGGCTAATTTGTGGTCTTTGTATTCATTATGCCTCATAAAGGGTGATACTTTCAGTCAGATTTGTTTCCACGCAGTCAGCATAAATATGAATTGTTTTCCCCTCTTATGCACCTGCTTCACAAAGCTATCACCTTGGTACCACGAGGCCTAGCAGGAGTCTGCAACCCTGGTTAAAATCCTCATCAATCTATACATTCCAGTCCCTATAGCCTTGAATGAAAAATAATGTTAATATTATTAAGCAAACATACTATCATGAATATTTTAACAAAATCCAATTAATTTAAACTCTCACTCAGATATATATTTTTTTCAATAGCCTAGATAAACTTTCAACTGGGTTCCCCTCCACTTTATCCCCCAGGCTCACCAGGTTAACGGGGTGGATATATCCGTTTTCGAATTTGTCGTTGGCCAATATCTGCCGGAGGTGCGCGATGTAACTGGACGCCAGGCGCAGTGTGTCCAGTTTGGAGAGCTTGGTGTCCGCTGGTACCCAGGGTAAGGTCGTCTTCAGCCGGGAGAAAGCTTTGGACAGGACGCGCATCCTGGCTCTCTCCCGGGCGTTGGCCGCGTTCCTCGGCCCATGCTTGCCCTCCTGCTGTGCCACACCCTTGGATGCCGTTTTCCGGGACGCTGTTTTCCGTTTCTTGCCCGGCGCGTCGTTTGCGCAAGTGCCCTCGCAGTTGGAGCTCTCCTCCGTGCTCTCGTTGGAGTCTTTACCGGAGGAGCCAAACTTCAGGATGCCGTCCAGGAGCTCGTCGTCGACATCGCTGAGAGACCCGGTGGACATGGTGAACTGTCTCCAACTGGAGCGGGCTCAAAACATGGGAGCAGGACGCTGAGGCTGGACAGGAACGAACAGGGTGATCAAACACACGCCTTGGAGATGTGTTATCAACGTGAAGAGAAGCGGAGAGGAACGGACTTTATATCTTCATATGGCTAGAGAGGGCGTTACCTCATGCTGGGAGGAGACACTGGTGCTGATCCAGCATGCTGGTCCCAAAGGGTTCCAGGACCCCAAGAGACCCTGGATGGGAGAATATGTAGTTCACTTTAACTGCAGTTTAACTCACTGAGTATTCACTCTTTTCAGACAATTGCAGAGAGATGGTTAATTTGGCCAACATAATTGTTTTTGTTTACATAAGGAACCCCTTGAAGCATTTCTAGAACTTTACTTTGTGAACTAGTATTAATGGGCTACCTGTTGGTACAGTTAGAATCAAAGGGCTCAATCTGTAATATTCACATACCAAGATGTTAATCTTTGAACCTTTGTCCATCCTGACTGATGTTGTTACAAATATTACTGATGTAAAAATAACATTTTTAGTGATATTTTTTAAGTGGTGGCAAAGTCCCTTTTTGATGCATCTTTAAAACCTGAAGAAAAATGACCTGCAACAATTTTTCTCCTAAACTTTGGTCAACTTGATTTCTATGTTTAGTTTTGATGTTATTGATATAACAATGTTTATTCTCATAATATTGAAATTGGATTTAAAAAAATGCTAAATTTGAATATTTAGTTTTCTACAATACGTTATCTTAAAAAGCTGCTGCTGCTCCTTAGATCCAAATTTGTAAATCAAAAACACTTCAGAAGGTGCACTACTTTTAAATAAATCATAAATCAATATATTTAATTCTTATGAGATTGTACACTCAACCTGACAATTAAAATTCCAAAGTATTTGCTATTAGCCTGTTCCACTCACAGGGCCACGTAACTTTCAGCACATCTAGCCAGTTAACGGGATAAAGTGCAAGGACAAGGGGGTGTCACGTCTCAAATGGCAAACTGGCGCCTTGGTCCCCTCTGATGTAATGGATACCCGGCACCCACAATCCCCTGTTTGGCCTTCCACATCATTCCACACCAATGCTCCACGCACGGGTCCACTCAGGGCCAAGTCCAACCAAAACGTCTCTGAAGCTGCTTTATGTGGAAAATACGAATGATAATCATGTGCATCTTGCAGACTTCTTTTATTCTCTATATATAAATTGTTCACTGTGAGACTGAAACATGTGTTGTGTGCCTAAAGCAGCACATTTGCATGAAGCTGTAGATCTCTCTTGCTGGGATGCAGGATTTTCTGTGTGTGTGTGTGTGTGTGTGTGTGTGTGTGTGTGTGTGTGTTTGTGTTAGGGTTTATGTGTGAATCCACATCCACAGCTGAAGCGTGTGCACGGATGAGAGGTGTGTCTCTTGAGAGCTGACCTTTAACTCCTTTGCTTCCGGTGTCACAGTGCATCTAAACAGGCACCACCACTACCTTTTAACCACTAGAATTGACACAATACAGAAACGCACTTAACGTGGAGCTGCATTTCCAGTAGGAAATTAGTGACATCTCGAAGAAAAAAAAAGTGGATATTACAAATCCAAAGCTCCAAAGTTCACAGGACTGATGTTGCAAGGAAAAGAGAGAGAGAGATGGCGCTACACATAGCAGATGGAAGAAGAGGGAGAGGAATAGATAGGTGAAGGGACAGAGGGAGAGGAAAGAGAGAAAGGCGGGGGCTTAATCTCCTGGGTGGGCTGGAAATCAAAGCACTTTGTGGAAAAGTAATAATAGTCTGCTAGATTGATGATCACCTCTGAGATACATGGATCCACCAGAGAACAACAGAGAGAGAGAGTCAGGGAGAGGGAGACCAACTAAAATAGCTCACGAAACAGAGCACGGCCCTTTTTCTCCCCCGTGCGCATTAATAAATCGCAGAACCTGATGTAATGCCATCAAAACTATCATACTTGCAAAAGCTAACGGCTCTTCATGTGAACAGGCAAAACAGTGCACGGCGAGCGCTTAGGAAACCTTCTCAGTGACCGTTTTTTCCTCCAGTCACACAGTGACGTGAGGCAACAGGTGGAGAGGGGGGTTAGTGAGAAAGATGGGCAGAGAAAAAAGAGGGGACCCTGGCAGCTATGGAAGGACGAGCTGCTAATTAGCCGGTTTGTGGTCAAAGGTTAGGCTGGTTGTGTGATGTCACCACGAAGGGACGGGTTCCAGATGTTGCTTGCAGGGCCACCGAGGGGGACACCTGATGCCTCGGGTCGTTATCATTTCTCGCTCTGTCACACACATGCACTCAGACACCTTTTGTTAAATGCATATGTTGAGAAACAGTGGAGCTACATTGTTAAATCGTTAAATGGGAATGTCCTTCAGGGGACACATTTATATTGTATCTGTGATGACTAAGACACTAGTGATTGGTTTGTGTTCTAAGCATACAATCACAGTTCGTACCATCCGTTACACTGTCAGTACCAACATTTTTAATTGGTAGGGGAGCACTAAAAATAGGTTATTTCCTGGATTCCATCCACAACACAGGCTTCTAAGGTCGCTGTGATTTTGTGAGTCCAGTTATTTGTCGTCACCACAACTGGACCCATGAAAGAGAGTCGGGTAACGCTAGCTAGACTCATTTCAAATTACATTTTTCAACTGGATGTTCTCACAGTCAGACTTCACTTTTACAAAAACTACTTTTCTCGTCTTCTTTCCTCACCCAATTTTTCCAACATTAACAAACAAAAGGCAAAAACCCACGGGGACGATATAATAGAGGACCAGTTGAATGATGTGAGAGAGAGAGAGAGCATAATCTGAAGCAAAATATTATTTTATTTATTGGCAAAACATTCCACTTGTATTTTCCTGTGATATACAAAAACAAAAATATGACTAAAGAAAGAAAGTAGTTCCTTGGTGGCTGTAAAGAACAGAATGAGAAACCGTAATCTTGGAGTGAGGCTTGGGGTGAGAAAAACATCATCCATCCATGTCTAAGCACTCCAGTTCCCTGTCCCTTATCACAGCCGTACTCCCCCAACACACACACACACACACACACACACACACACTCACATTCACACATTCACAAACACACTTGTGCACAAATTGGTTTCCGCTTCAGTTCAAGTACCTCTAACAAAAAAAGAAGAGGAAAAATCAAAGAAACAACTAAAAGAGAGGTTGCAGAAAGTACAGCAGGGAGTGGAGAAAAGCAGGGGGAAAAGGATGTGACGGACAAACTAGGCAGTAAGAGAGAATTATGAAGATGTTTATGGGAGTGGGAATATGATATTATATTTCAAAAAGACTACAATCCTTTGATATTCAGTGACAGGAACATCCGGGGGGAGGCAAACAGTGATCCTCCGGAATAAGACTGATATTCTGTCACAGGGTCGGTTAATGACCTGGAAGTCTTGTCCTTACAGTGTGAGGGAGTTGGAGAGTATTGGTCTCTGGAATGTGTGCACACATTATCTTCATAAGTGTGTGCATCTGTGGGAAATGTATTGGATTTCACAATATGTGTGACGGATAAGAAATTGTGTGATATGTTGGAGAATGTTAGAATCTGTCAAATGCTCCAGCGAGGGCTAACCCTAACCCTGCTGAACTGTTTTTCTTCAACTCCAAACACTTGGCCAATTGCTGCGTGAAGTGGGCACACTTGTCTGTTTTGGGGGAGGTGTTTCAGACCAACGGATCTGACAAGCACTTATCTTTTAAAAGCATACTGACCCCTTAAGAGGTAACACAAAAAAAGTTGTCTTTCGCTTAACTGCAACACAGTCCCTGACCCGGTCACCGTCTCCCAAAAGCCCAGTTCTTCACTTGATTGCAAGGTCGTTTTTCAGATTTATGTCCGGTCTTACAGTTCAGCTGTACGGCTCAGTTTTTAAATATGAAAAATCCACGTGGATGGAAGGCCAAGAATGACAAAAAAAAGGATGCTCCCTGCAGAGAGTTTTTCACTTCCTGCATACAAATTTAATGGAGAGCGGCAAGTAGACGCGAAATTTAACGTTTTGCGACGAGTTCAGAATGTGTACAGGTATCCTTGAATTTGTGTCATGAACGCAGAAAACAGTGGAAAATAGCAGGAAGAACTGATTAGGTATTCTGGTTAGTTCTTGGATCAGTCAGAAGCTGAGCTGAACACAAGCACACGGGTACACTCTCACACGCGCAGTTAGCTTGTTGCTGGCTATTTTACAGCTAACGCCTGTACAGTCACTGGCTGCTTGGGGCAAATAAACACAAACAGCACCGTTTAATACGCAAAAAAAATGTTCTTTCTGATCACACCGTTAGTAAACTGTTCCTCTAAAGGTTCTTTAAAGCCATTTGTAAAGAAAAGAGGACATGTCAAAGAAAGACAGATGGAGGTCAGTAGCGAATCAACCGTGGGAAAGAGGAATAGAGAGAACTGCAGACTGCAGAGACACCACCGAAGAGATTAACAACATTTTGGTCAGAATTTGTGTCTGAAATGTTCAACAGGCACCGCTGCATTGATAGCTGGGCTCAAAATACACATACACACACACACCGTTACTTAAGTCGTATTGGCTTGAACTTGAATTGGAAAAGTGCCCAAAGTGGCCTGTCGGAAGTAAGTGAGACGCGATGCAGCTGCAGTTGGAGTGTGTTTGTGTGTGAGGCTGAGCATGTGTGCTGCTACAGTATGGCACTTTTTTAACCTCTGTTGCAAACTCTGGTCTAACTTGTGGCCTGGTGATCGGATGCACAGATAAAAACCAGTGTGTGGGTGTGTGTGTGTGTGTGTGTGTGTGTGTGTGTGTGTGTGTGTGTGTGTGTGCCTTCACTTGTCAGCACTGGGCAGTAGGGCAGTGTAGGACAGTGCCGGGTTTCAGAGTCAAACGTCTGGTCTCTGTCACTGTGATTGAGGCTACAGTTTATAAACAGAGCGAATGGACACTGCTCAGTTTTCTATCTCACACAGTTGAACAGTTTGTGTGCGTGTGTGTATGTGTGTGTGTGTGTGTGTGTGAGGTTTGATCCTCCAACAGACCAGAACTCCCAGCACCCTACTAAATCCTTCACAGCAGCCCCCCCCCCCCCCCCCCCCCCGCATCCTCCACTGTCCCCCACTACTAACTCCACTCTCTGTTGTTGGATGTCTGGTCACCTCCGTCTAGCCAAAACAAATAGTCAAAACAGTTGAGAAAAAACAAGCTTTTTCAGCACACGGAGACGTGTCGTTGTTTGGCTCTCAAGTGGCATACGATGGTCGATAAAACCCTCGTGTTTCATTTATTTGTTCATTTTTGCCTTTAAAGGAATTGTCTATATGTAATTCCGAGCATATTTTAGCACTATTGCCTCCACGTGGTTCTCAGCTTGGCCACAGCTAAGCCCACGGCTAGCAATGTAAGCTTTGTTTATACTCTAGCGTGGCACCAATGCTGCGAGTCTCAACAGATGGCGCGCGAGCTACGAGCACGCACAAAGGCGCTTATGCCTTGTGGTCAACGCATCGTTCGTTGCAGTATTCTCCGAAATGCCAGAGGGCGTACAAACACAATGTACTGTGAAGACGCGTCTATAATAGCTCTCGTACTCCAGATTTGTGGTGTCATTTTTGCAATGTTACAAAATGTTTTGTTAAGAGCTTAACAGAGATTCAACACTACTTTTGGAGATTGCATTAGAGATTTAAGATTCAAAGGAGGATTGCACAGACAACTCCTTCAAGTGTTTGAGTAAAGTTTATCCAAAGTACAGTTTATACATGACGGAATCATTTCATATCTCTATATCTCTGTAATTGAAGGGGGATACAATGTCAGGATTATCATTACACACACCTAATTAGCTGTGTAATGCTGGACCGTCACTGATATTATTCACACCTGATTACTCAGGCTGTTGTTAACATGGAGGGCGTTGATGGAGAGGGATGATAAACAGTGCTGAACCCGTATTGGCTGGATC